>PVHP010002389.1:0-90627 GCA_004024765.1 Zapus hudsonius
TTTTTTTTTTTTGAGAAAACTGATAGAAACTATAGTCCTCTCATTACAAGATGCTTGCCTCTGGACTTAGTGACCTGCACAAAAGCTTTGACCACCATTACCAATTTTTGTTTGTTTTGTTTCTTGAGGCAGGGTCTCAGCTATGGAACCAAGGTTGGCCTTCAACTTGTAGGAATCCTCCCGAATGCTAGGGCTCCAATTGTATGCTGTTACACTAGGCTGAATGTTGCCTTTTCCTTTTCCTGTTTTTTTTTTTTTTTTTTTTGGTAAGTACTAGGGATTGAACCCAGGGCCTTACACTAGGCAAGTACAGTATTACTGTTTTCTTATTTCTTTCTGGACAGAGTCTCGTCTAGCCCAGGTTGACCTCAAACTTGCTATGTAGCCCAAGCTAGCCTTGAATTCCTAATCCTCTTGAATGTTGGGATTTCAGACGTGTACCACCATGCCCAGCTACCACTGTCTTTCTCCCAACTTTGTGATGCAAGAGCCCTTTCTTTCTCTAAACTCTGCTTCCTTCAATGTTTCACTCTAGTGTGTAATTAGCATTTGGTACATAGCTCTGCGTACAGGATTGGGGGTGCAGAGGATTGAAGAGTATTGTAGGATCTATTGTATTTACCAAACATTAGTTCAAATGAGTTAGTTGGGGGGGAAAAAAAGTATCTGTTATAATAGAGTGTAGGTCTCTTTGAGTTTATAGATTCCTTTTGGGTTATCTGATAGGCTAACTACCTCATATAAAATTGCTTCAGGGGAAATGTAATCTGAGTTCCAGGAAGCTAAGTAATAAGTAAATGTTTAGAACATATATTTTGCAAGTTGAGAAATACCTATAACATATCATGATGTTCTTGCCAACTTGTGCATAGTGTGAGTGAGGCTTTGAAGAACAACCAGACACCCTTGAATTCATTGATCCGTTCCAGTGTGGCCAATTCTGTTCTTCAGCTAAGCAGAAAATATTCCTTATGAATGCAGACTCCATTACCTGCTAGACAGTGTGTATTTATTCTAAGTGCCTTGGATGTCCCAAGGAGGCTTGTATATATTAAGGTAGTTTTTTTTTTCTCTTCCTTGCATAAAGCACTCACTACTTAACATGCCTCCCTTGTCTCTATGGTGCTTGATAGATGTGATTCTTAAAGGGTTGACACCTGGGGAGAGAGTAGATAAGTAAAATTAATGCAAAAGACATAAAAATAAAATTTAAAAAGTTCCTATGAGGTACTAAAACTGATGTGCTAGTTTTGAGTATGAGGACCAACTCATCATTTAGTGTGTTCTCTAGAGATAATTAGATTTTATTATTTCCTTCTCATAAATTTATTTTGCTATACTATATAATCTGAGAAAAAAATCACATAAAAGTTAGAATACCTTGATATCTTACTTTGTAGGGTCCTTTGTATACCAAGAAAAAAATTTTTTTTCTGCAAAATTACACAAAACATATATTCCTCATTTTTAATGGATTGTATTTTAAATCAGAGTCTGATCTTAAAGCTCTACTTTTATACCAAGCTTCCTGGTCTTTCATTTGCTTGAATTTCTTGGACTTCTTGATGATGTCGTCTGATTGTAAAATGTTCCCATAAGTTCATGTGTTGGGAAGGTTACGGAACCTTTAAGGAGTAGAGCTTAGGATAGCCTGATGAGAATATGACCAATTTGCTGTATGTTCGTGTATTAAAAGTACCAATAAAAATTACTTTAAAAATAAAAGATGGATCCCAGCACTTGGAAGGCTGATGCAGAAAGATCTTAAGTTCAAAAGCAGCTTTCTCCATGGAGCAAAACTGCCTTCTTCAACCTGCAAAAAATTAAAAAATAACAATAGAAGAATCTCTCTCTCTCTCTCTCTCTCTCTCTCTCTCTCTCTCTCTCTCTCTCTCTAATCTATCTATATGGAGAAAAGAACAGAGGAAAAAGGAGCCCATGGGAAGAAAGGATAGGCCAGGAGAGCCTGCATAAGCTGCTGAATTCTTTCAAAACCCACGAGAGATTTCTAGACACAAGATTTGCCTTCTTCCCCTCACTTGCAGATTAGAAGTGAGTTATAAGATTCATTGCAACTATATTAAATTGTGCAGACACAGGGAAAAAATAAGGCATTCTATGCACATCTCTTATACAAACTTACTTTTGCTAATATGGGTGTCTTAATAGAAAGTGAAAGTGAGAGAGACCAAGTGAACCTGCACCACCCACTCCCCACCTGAGCTGCTTTCCTGGCTTCAGCAGCATGGTGCTGGTGCTGGTGCAGGCCGCAGCCTGTTCCACTGGTTCACAGGCTTCTCCAAGACAGGTAGGGAAGAGCGTCAGGTAAGTGACCAGACTAGGCATGTTGTCACCTGCAGTTGAGGCATGACATTCGGAGAGCTATGGTCGGCCTTTGTGACTGTTTTTTTTTTTTTTTTTTTTTTTTTTTGCGTCACATCACACTTATATTTCAATAATCATGCAAGACAGCAGCACCCTTGTTGGCATTCTGTATCACTATACTTCTAGCCCTCTCTTGGGCCTGTTATATCTTAGGTACTTTTGAGTTAATTTTACTTTTACTGTAAGGTCTGAGTTTCTTCTGGAACTTGGGGTTTTTTTTTTTTTATTGTCCATAATGAGTTACATTATTAAATGGGCAAACAATGAGTTGTCATCCCCAGTTCCCCAATGCCCCTCTTCCCCATCCCCAATCAGCAGGATATCCTCCTCCGTGGGCCGTCTGGATCAGTCCTTGGGGCAGGGGGACCATGGATAGCCTAGGAGTCAGTCCAGTTCCGCAGGCCCTAGTGTGTTGTTACTGAGGGGGGCCATGACTTTGGGTATTCTCCCTCACCAAGGCTCTCACAATCTTTCCGCCCCCTGTTCTGCTCAGTTCCCTGAGTCGTGGTGGGTGAGTATTAAGACTGTTTTATTGTTGAGAACTTAGGGGGGGTCTCTGTATTTCTGCTTTAGTTTGTGTCAAAAATCATTGGTGTCTGTCTCACTGGCTTGTCCTGTGTTGACTGATTGGCTGTCACTATGGGTCACTTGTTCATCCCATCATTCTCTACGGGGTTCCATATGGATCCTCCACGGTAAGTCTGGGGTGGCTCATCTCTTGTCAGGATGTCAGCTATCGGCCTACAGTTTGTTGGTAGGGTTGGATGAGCCACAGCTCTCTCGCTGCATTCTGAAAGATACAAACAGAATCTCTGTCAGAGAGTGAGATCAGTATAGGTTAACTGAGATACAGATTTCTGAATTAGCTAGATTCTATTTTCAGTAGCCTCTCCTTCAATCGCTCTCATAATGCATCTCTTATTGGGGGCCTGAGAGTCCGGTTCCCAATGCATATCGCCCTAAGTCCCCAGTTCCAGTTAAGGGCTCCCCCTCACTAAGTGGAATATTTGGCCCAATTTAGAAGCTGTTGATTGCCTCCCCCAGGCTTTGGTTCTTCCATTGCACAAATGCTCTTTTCTTAGTTCACTATTCTCTCCCCGTAGAAGGTGTGGTCAGCCTATCCATGGCAGCAGGCTGTGTTTCATGCCAGTGGTCTCTGTTTGCTCCAGCTGTCATTGACCAGCTTCCCCTGGCAGCTTGTGCAGTGCCTTCCAGCACTACACTAACTACCATCTGGGGGCTGGTTACCATTCTGGACCTCGCAGGATCTCTCGATGTTGATCAATGGCATTCTCTGGTTTCTTCAGCAACAGGGTTTTGCCTCAGGCCTGGGGAGGGCATTCAAGAGCTTTGACAGAATCCTGTCTTGTTTTTGGAACCTCATGGGTTACTTTGGTCAACAGCTCAGTGAGGGAAGGAACTGATGACTGGGACCAGGAGTTGTCAGACTGATCAATTTTTCACAGGCTTAGACTCTCTTCCCTACTACACATGGCCCCTCTTGCCAGTCGACGCCCACTACTTGCTCAATAGGTTACTGTATGCTCGTGAGGATTTTGTGATTTTGAACCCATTTTGGTTTAGCCTCATGCTTAGGCCATTCCCCCCCCCCATCCCTTACCCCACATTCATAACCTCTCACTTCTTTCTACTGGTCTGCATAGAGTTTACTGTTAGCCTGGTTAAGGACCGCATATGAGGGAGAATATGCAGTGTTTGGCTCTCTGTTCTTTTGAGAGATCGCTTAGTAGGATCTGCTCCAAGTCAGACCATTTTTCCTTAAATTTTGATATGTCATTTTTCCTTTCAGCTGAATAGAATTCCATGGTGTAAATATACCAGAGTTTTGTTATCCATTCCTCCATGTATGGGCATTTTGTTTGATTCCAATTCTTGGCTATTATGAATTGAGCTGCTATAAACATAGTTGCACAAATGTCTCTCTCCTGAGAAGTGACATCTTGCAGGTAAATGCCTAGTAGAGGGGTAGCTGGGTCCATTGGTAGCTCTATGCCCATTCTGTTGATGAGTCTTTCCAAAGCAGATGATCAAGCTTGCAATCCCACCATCAGTGAATGAGGGTTCCTTTTTCCCGCATCCTCGACAGCAATTATTGTTGTAGCTTTTTTTTTTATGATTGCCATTCTGACCGGAGTAAGGTGGAATGTCATTGTGGTTTTTATTTGCATTTCCCTAATGCTTAAGGATGCTGAGCACTTTCTCAGGTGCGTACAGGCATTGTGTGTTTCTTCCTCTGTGAATTCTCTGTTAAGATCAGTGCCACATTTTGTGAGGGGGCAGATTGAGTTTTTATTATTAATTTTTCTGAGTTCTCTGTAGGTTCTGGAAATTAGGCCTCTGTCTGAGTTGTAGCTGGCAAAAATCATCTCCCAGTTTGATGGGGGTCTATTGGCTCTGAGTACGGTGTTTTTGTCTGTACAGAAGCTTTTGAGCCTGATCAGGTCCAATTGGTTAAGTGACTGTTACACTTCCTGGGCTACTGGGGATTTGCTCAGGAAGTTATTCCCTACTCCCATCTCATGTAGGGTTCCTCCTATTTTTTCTTCAAGGGTGTTTAGGGTTACATGGTTAATATTGAGGTCTCTGATCCATTTGGAGTTGATTTTAGTGCAAGGTGAAAGGAGTGGATCTATTTTCATGTTTTTACACGTGTTTATCCAATTTGTCCAGCACCATTTGTTAAAGATGCTATCTTTATCCCAGCATACATTGTTGGCACCCTTGTCGAAGACCAAGTAGCTGAAGTTACTTGCATTAAAGGCTGGGTCTTCAATTCTATTCCACTGGTCAGTCTGTTTTTCTGCCAATACCATGCTGTGTTAGTTACTATGGCTTTGTAGTATGTTTTAAAATCAGGTATGGTGATACCTCTTGCATAAGTTTTTTTTGCTCAGGATAGTTTTATCTATTCGAGGTCTCTTAACCTTCCAAATAAATTCTGATACTATTTTTCCTATGTCTGTGAAGAAGGAGGTTGGGATTTTGATTGGCATTGTTTTGAATCTGTAGATTGCTTTTGGCAGGATTGCCATTTTTACTATATCCATGACTATGGAATGTCTTTCCATCTTATCACATCCTCCTCTATTGCCTTCTTGAGTGTTTCACTACGTAGTCTCAGGGTGGCCTTGAACTCACGGCGATCCTCCTACCTCTGCCTCCTAAGTGCTAGGATTAAAGGCGTGCACCACCACGCCCGGCTTGAGTGTTTCAATATTTTCCTTATATAAGTTTTTCACTACCTTGTTTAGTGATATTCCAAGATATTTGATTTTCTTTGAGGTTATAGAGAATGGAACAGTTTCTCTGATGTCTTTTTCCGAATGATTATCTTCTGTATATAGAAAGCCTACTGATTTTTGTGTGTTAATTTTGTATCCTGCCACTCTGCTGAAGGCATTGATCACCTTCAGGAGTTTACTGATACTGTTCTTTGGATCTGGTATATATAGGATCATGTCATCTGCAAAGAGGGTTAGTTTAATTTTTTTCCTTTCTGATTTGTATCCCTTTTATGCTATTTTCCTGTCTTATTCCTTGGGCTAGAACTTCAAGCACTATGTTAAAGAGCAGTGGTGAAAGTGGACACCCCGTCTTGTTCCTGAATTAAAAGGGAATTCCTTGAGTCATTCCTCATTGATAATGATTTGTGCTTTAGGAGACCTGTATATTGTCTTTATCATGTTGAGGTATAGGCCGTTTATGCCTATTCTTTCCAGGGTTTTGAACATAAAGTGGTATTGAATTTTGTCAAAGGCCTTATCAGCATCTATTGAGATGATCATGTGGTTTTTGTGATTGAGCCTATTAATGTGGTGAATTATATTATCAACTTGC
Source organism: Zapus hudsonius (assembly GCA_004024765.1). Taxonomy (NCBI): domain Eukaryota; kingdom Metazoa; phylum Chordata; class Mammalia; order Rodentia; family Dipodidae; genus Zapus; species Zapus hudsonius. Next base: position 6,244 of record PVHP010002389.1, read on the forward strand.
GTTTGTTGAACCATCCCTGCATCCCTGGGATGAAGCCGACTTGGTCAGGGTGGATAATAGACTTCATTTGGCTTTGTATTCAGTTTGCTAGGACTTTGTTCAGGATTTTTGCATCTAAGTTCATCAGGGATATGGGTCTGTAGTTTTCTCTTTGCATCTTTGCCAGGTTTGGGAATTAGGGCGATGCTAGCTTTGTAGAAGGAGTTTGGGAGGCTACCCTCTTTTTCTACGCCGCTAACAAGCTTCAAAAAGAGAGGTTTCAGTTCTATGATGAAGGTTTGGTAGAATTCGGCTGAGAAACCATCTGGACATGGGCTTTTTTGTTTGGGGAGGTTCTTAATTACTAATTCAATCTCTGTGATGTGATAGGATTGTTTAGGATCTTTATCTGCTCTTGGCTGAGCTTTGGTAGTTAGTAGGTGTCCAGAAATTTATCCATTTCTTCCAGGTTCTCTAATTTTGTGGAGTAGAGGTTTTAGAAGTATGATCTGATGATACTTCCAATCTCTTCAGGGTCTGTTGTGATCTCACCCTTGTCAATTCTGATTTTGTTGATTTGGGCCTTCTCTGCTCTTCATTTGATTACATTGGCCAGGGGTTTTTCAATCTTACTGACTTTTTCAAAAAAACCAACTCTTTGATTTGTCTATTAATTGTTTTCTTTGTTTCCAAGTCATTGATCTCAGCTCTGATCTTAATTATTTCCTTGTGTCTCGAGCTCCTAGGGTTGTATTTTTCCATCTGTTCTAATGACCTTAGTTAGGAGGATAGGTGGTTGATTTGAGACCTCTCTGTCTTCGTTATGAAGACATTTAGTGCAATGAATTTCCCCCTTAGGACTGCCTTCATTGTGTCCCACACATTCTGATAGGTTGTGTCCTCATTATCATTTGTTTCTCTAGGAAATTCTGGATTTCCTCTCTGATTTCTTGTTTGACCCATTCATTGTTCAGTCGCCAATATCTTTTGAAACTTTTGGGTCCTCTCCAATTGTTAATCTCTAGCTTTAGTGTGTTGTGGTTTGATATGATGCAGGGGATTACATTGATCTTTCTAAATTTGCTGAGGGATGATTTATGGCCTATTATGTGGTTAATTTTGGAGAAGGTTCCATGTGCTGCTGAGAAGGATGTATAATTTGTGTTCTTAGGACACACCAGGGATATCTGTAGATATCTTTTATCCCTAGCTTGCCTATGGTGCTGTTTAGTAACTTTATTTCCCTGCATGTCTTATGTCTGGACGATCTGTCAAGGGATGACAGTGGAGTGTTAAAGTCTCCTACTATGATGGTGTTGGCATCTACATCTGCTTTGCTTTTGAGTAATTTATGCTTAATGAACTTATGGGCCCTTGCATTTGGTGCATGCATATTTAATATAGTGATGTCTTCTTGTTGGATCGTTCCTTGATGAGTAGGAAGTGGCCATCATCATTCTTTTTTATTGATTTCAGTTTAAGGTCTATTTTGTCAGATATTAGAGTAGCTACACCCATTTTTTTTTTATTCCCACATGCCTGGAAAATTGTTTTCCATCCTTTTACTCTCAGTAGGTTACTGTCTTTAGCGATAAAGTCTTTAGTGTGTTTCTTGAAGGCAATAGATGGAAGGGTCCATTTTTCTGATCCACCCCTCTATCCTGTGTCTTTTTATAGGAGAGTTAATTCTATTTACATTCAAAGTTATAACTGTGAGGTTTGCTTTGAGCCCTGCCATGTTGGAGAGACTCTGGGGGTTGGTATCTGAGCTGTTGTTATTATCTCTTTGGTATTACCTTGCTGGATCCCTGTTCCTTTCCTGAGGTCAGTTGCTTGTTTTTATGTACATGGGATATCTCATGTAGTATCTTTTGAAGGTTTGGCTTTGTGTTCCAGTAATTGTAGAGCTGCTTAGTTTCATGGAATACTTTAATTCCTCCATCTCTTTTGATGGATAACTTTGCTGGGTACAGTAGTCTAAGTTGGAATCTGTACTTCTTTAGGCCTAGAATCACTGTATTCCAAGCTCTTCTGGCTTTTAAAGTTTCTATGGAGAAGTCTGAGCTGAGTCTAATGGGTTTGCCTTTGTAGGTGATGCATTCTTGTCTCTCGCTGCTCTGAGTACTCTCTTTTTACCCTCAATGTTTGCCATTGTAACTAAGGTATGTCTTGGGGAGTTCCTCCTTTGATCCAATTTGTTTGGGGTCCTCCGTATCTCTTTTTTAGATGTGCAGGACTGTCCATTGCCAGGTATGGAAAGTTTTCTTGAATATGTCTGTTGAAAATATTTTCTATGACCCTAGCTTGGTTTTCTTCTTCTTCTGGGATCCCCATGATCCTGAGATTAGGACTTTTTATGGTATCCTAAATTTCCCTTAAGTCTTGTTCATTTGCTCTTTTGAATTTTGTCAGGTTTTTGATTTCTCTCGAATTCTCCTCTGTTTTGTCTTCCATGTGTGATGTTCTGTTTACCCAGTGATTAATTCTGTTGGTGAGAGATTCTAGGGACATTCTTATTATTTCAATATGGTTTTTGTTTTCTGCAACTTCTTTTTGGGTTGCTTCTATCATCCTGTTGAGATGTGTTTTCAGTTCAAGGTTTGATTTAATTATTTTTTCCTGACACTCATTTATATATTTTACATCTTTGGTTAATTTGGAAAGATGGTTTTTAATACCTTCGTCTTGCAGGATTGCCTTTATTTCCATTATTTCTCTTCTGAAGTCCATTTGGTTCTCCTCTATTATTTTAAGCCTGGTGGCAAAGCTCATGAGCTGACTTTGTACCATTTCAATATGCTGTTCAATCTTTTCTTGCATGATTAACATGTAGTTTTCCTTAGGATCTGTACCAGTATGATTGGGGCTTAGTGTCCTGTCTTCCTGGGCCTGCTTCCACTCTCTCTCTTTATTGGTACCATTGTTGTCATTAGGCGTGGTTTCCTCAGCTGGTGGAATATTCTTGTGTTGAGGTCTGCCCATTTCGATTCCACTTGGGGTGATTGGTGGGATGCCTTTAAGATGTCCATGGGGCTCAGCAGGTGTGGGCAGGAGCCAGGGGTGGGGCCTGGTGTTGGAGGAAGTGGGGGGCGGGGTCGCTGGGGTGGAGGGGGTGGGGCCACAGGGGTTGGTTGTCACGGTGGGCTGGGGTTTGAGGGGGCAGGCCCAATAGGGTCAGTGGCATGGGGTTGGGGTCTGCCTGCCGAGGGGGAAGGAGAGAGGGGGTGGGGCTGCTGAGTTCCCTGGAAGTGGGCTGCTAGGTTCTCTGGGCTCGAGGAGAGGGGCTGATGGGGGAACCAGCCCCGGTGAGAAAGGAGCTGAGAAAGGAGCCGGTACCCTGGTGGGAAAGGAGCCGGCAGGTTCCCCTGTTCGGGAAAGCAGCCACTGTGTTCCCCAGGCTTGGGAAAGCAGCCTCGGGTTCCTCTGGTGCAGGAAAGCGGCGCCTAGCAAAGGCAATAATAAACAAGACCCTACCTCAAAGAAAGTGGCAGGTGAGGAGGATCAACCCCTGAGCTATCCTCTGACTTTTCCACATATGTGCTATGGCACATGCGCACCCACACTCACACACATGAGCACATGCATACACATACACACATACAACAAAAGTCAAGTTTAAGATTCTTAATTGTGTCTATACCTCACCCATTCCCCACATTGAAAATTGAGAAACTTCTTGACTCTAGTTCTCACTGACCTTTCTGGGAAAACCACAGTATCCTGTTTGCACCTCTGCTCAGGCTGGAATTCTGGGTTTGTAGAGACATACTGCATAGCACAGGCACAAAACATAGGCTGTCATCTGTTTTCTATTTGCTTCTTGTTCTTAACCCTTGTGTCTGCTCTGTCTCCTGCCCCAGGGGTCGTCACTTCCCTTCCCCAGGCACACCACACCCTCCTCCTCTTGTTCCCCCTGGCCTGAGAGGATCATGCTTTTTTGGGTGCCCAGCTATTGTCATGTGTCCCCCCTTTCCCATTATTATTTCTTTTTCTTTAAACTTTATTGACAAGCTCCATACATAGAAAATGTACAGTAATCATAACCCCCCCCAGACCACCATCCCCCTTTCTTTCCAGTGTCCTCCCTCTATTCAGTCCCTTCTTTCCTTCCATTTATTTTGATTTCATCATGTTTCCCCTCCTATTACGCAGGTCTTGTGTAGGTAGTGTCAGGCACTGTGAGGACCTGAATGTCAAGGCTCCTTTGTTTCCAAAAGACAGTATTGCAGAAAGCCTCCTCCCCCTCCTTTGGCTCTTACTTTCTTTCTGCCACCTCTTCCAAAATGGTCTCGGAGCCTTGGAGGGTGGGGTAGAGATGTCTCTTACTTATTGCTCAACACTCCGCTGTCTCTTCTTCTCAGCCCTTTGAGGAGTTTCGAATTTTCCCAGTGTTCACTACTTTTCTTACCCATAGTGAGTCCCTTTGTTGTTAAAAGAGAGTTTGTCCTTCTATCCCTGGGATATAGAGGCCACTTCCTCCAATGCAGTGTGTGTGTGTGTGAGGTGGAATTGGGGATGGGGGGGCACAGCTGTTGTTTTCTTCTGTCACCAGCCTCTGTTCTGCACTGGCTGGCTGCTGACCACAGCTTTCTCTATGCAGCCTGCTTTCTCTCTTGGCCTCTGAGGAACCCGATGCCATCTGGGTTACCTTTTCTCTTATTTTCCATTTCTTCTGCCACCCCCAACTTCAGAACCTATACCGCTGGCACACTTGGAACCCCTTTTCATGGGTCCTGTGGCCAATTTTCTTTCCTCCATCAACTCGCTTACCACTGAAAACCATATACAACTCCAGAGCATGGTGGACCTTGTTATTTGAAATTCCAATATCTCCTCCACCTTTGTGTGGACCTGTTCTGGCCTTCTCAGTCTCCTTTGTTAATTTGTGATCTCGGAACATTCATGGCTGCCCCACATAGACCCAATGGTCATTCATTTCAGAGCTACCCTCTGTGCCAAGCTAGTACTGCCCAAGCTGCCATAGGTTATAGGTAACAAATAGGTTCAATGTGCTCAAGGAGTTTATGGTCCCATAATAAACAGTAAACCCATCAAAGCTAACTATATTTGGATTATGTCTTATTCTCTATGAAAGTGTGTTATTGTTGTTTAGTTTTGTTTTTGAGAAACGGTCTGTCTACGTAGAGCAGGCTGGTGGCTTCAAACTTGCCGTGATCCTCTTGTTTTAGCGTCCCAGGTGCTGGGTTATAGCTATGCACCATTAGTCCTGTAATCTAAAACAAAAAGCAGTTCTTATGACATTTTATCTGCTTATTTAGTTTTGCTTGTGTGCGTATGTACATAATATGATGTGTGTGGTGTGTGCACGTGTCTATGCCCATGCAGCTTGCTTTCAGTGGCCAGAGTAAACATCCAGTGTCCCCTCCATCACTCTTCCTCCTATTCTTATTTGAGCCCAAGTCTCTTACTGATCTTGGAGCTGGCCGTGTGTGTGTGTGTGTGTGTGTGTGTGTGTGTGTGTGTGAGAGAGAGAGAGAGAGAGAGAGAGAGAGAGAGAGAGAGAGAGAGAGAGAGAGAGAGCGCTTAGGCAGTGCTCTGGTTTCTGCTTTCCTGTGGGACTGGGGTTCCAGACATGTGTGCTCATGCCTAGTTGTTTATGTGGGTTCTGGGGATTGAATTCCAGTCATTCTCGGGCCTCCTTGGGTTTATGCTTATACAGGAAGTGCTCTTAACTCCATAGCCATCTCTCCAGCCCAATTCTTATGACATTTTATTATGTAAAAAACAAAAACATTACTTCAGTTATGTGTCCATGCTTCTGTGAATAGGCTGGCAGTCACTGCCTCATGTAACTATGATTTGAATGCTGCCTCTTGAGAAACTCTTGTTGCGTGAGTGGTTTTAGTAACAGTCTTACCAGCCTAGGCTGTGTGACATGCACATTAAGGAATGGGTGCTGAGTATCTGAGGGCCTCTTAGGGTATTAATTTACTGAGACATTGACTCTTCCTTTGGGAAACAGTGCAAGCACTTCTTGACAGTCTTCCTGCTGATTTGACTGATGCTGCTTCAGAGAACTCATCACCTTCCTGTTCTTGGACTCATCATGGCCCTCCTGTATGGCTCAGCAAACGGCATGCAGTTTCCCTCTGCTTGGTTGATGATTTTCTTTTATATATCTATATCTATCTATCTATCTATCTATATATATATATATATATTTATTGTCCATAATAAGTTACATTATTGGTTGATGGTTTTCCTGTAGCCGTCCCTGTTGATGGAACTTGTGGCTATACATATATGAAAAATTTCCCCTAGAGATTAAGAACTGAAGAATTGCAGTGTTAGCAGTTGTAGGGACTCTAGCAGTTATCTACCCATCATGTGATTTTATTACCTAGGAGAATGAAGATGAAGTAGGTATTTATTTTCCTCAGAACACTCTGTCAGGGATGAGCATTTGTAGATCTGAGGTACAGCTATTAATGTACTTGCTGGCACTTGCCTGGCTCTTTCCTTTATTGATAAGCTTCTAATATTTGCTAGAGGGAAACAGAAAAGTTAACTGAAGGGGAGTCAGTTCTTTAGTGGATTCAGCAAATAACTGACCAACTCGTGCTCATGCCAGAAACCCTATTGAAACTTAGTGGTTCACAGAGGAGGAGGAGAAGGGGAAGGGTGGATGAGAGGGAAAGGGAAGAAGAAGGGAGGAAGAAGACAGGGAAACTTTTTAAGAAGAAGGGGTTCAGTGGGTGTCATAGCCACATGCCACTGGGATGAACCTCCAAACCAAGCACAGTTATGGATGGAAGAGATTTATTGAAGTTACAGATCCAGAGAGAGAGAGAGAGAGAGAGAGAGAGAGAGAGAGAGAGAGAGAGAGAGAGAGAGAGAGAGAGAGAGGCCTTACCAACACCACACACACACAGCAGCAAAGCAGGCTGTGAGGGAGAGAGATTTCCTTCTCCTTTATATAGCCTTAGAGTGGGCTCTTGCAACCCTTCCCTAGACTTGTTGACTCCCTGAGTCTCTGGAAATTCCTTCCTGCACTGCCCTCCCAGGAAGGGATGTCTGTTTCTAGCTCCCTGTAGCCTCCTTACATCCAACCCCCTACTGAGATGGCTGCTTTCCTAAAACAACCTCAGAAACCCACCCAAGATTACTAGCAGGTCAAATTGACAGCAAAATTTAACCATCACAGTGGGATTCAGAAAGGGGTAAGAGAGGATAATGAGTAGTGAATGTGATCAAAATATACTTTGTGCATGTATGAAATTATCAAAAAATAACATTTTTATATATGTGTGTGTGTGTCATGGCACATGTAGAAGACATGACAACCTTCATGTTGGTTTTCACCTTTCCACCTTATGTGAGGCAGCATTTCTCTTTCTGAATCTCATTCTGCTGTTGTTCATTGCTGTACTCACCAGGGGCTTCTGGGAAATTCTGCTGCCTCTGCCTTGCATCTCATCGTCATTTCAGCATGCTGGGATTACATAAGCCCACCACAGCTTCTGTTTTTTTACATAGAATCTGGGGATCAAACCCAGGTACTGAGGCTTGAATGGTGAGCACTTTATTCACTGAGCCATCTCAGCCCTATACAATTAAAAAAAAAATCTACAAATTAATGACAGCCATGGTGTATATTTGAAGTCTGGATTAAGGTGTTTGTTCTGACAATTTTAAGCCCATTGGTCATTTAGTAAATTGATTTGTTTTTGGATAATATGATGGTTTGAATATAAAATGACCCCAGAGCCTGATTGATTTAATCCCAAATTGATGGTGCTGCTAGGATCCAGTTTGGAACCTTTAGGAGGTGGAGTCTTGCTGGAGGAAGTGTGTCACTAGGAGTGGATTTGTGGTGTCATAATGTGGCTCCACTTGGCATTCTTTGTCTCCTTACTTCCTCTCTCCTGATGTGATGGTATGAAGCTGATTTCCCATGCCTGCCATGCTTTCTGTGCCATGATGGACTCTACCCTCTGGAACTGGAAGTAGAAATAAACTCTTCCTTTCCTAAACTGCTTCTGGTTCAATTTTGTTCATTGGTTGGTTTGTTGGTTTGTTTTTCGAGGTAAGGTCTCCCTCTAGCCTAGGCTGACCTAGAATTCACTATGTAGTCTCAGTATGGCCTCAAACTCACTGCACTCCTTCTACCTCTGCCTCCTCAGTGCTGGGATTAAAGATATGCACCACCACGCCCAGGTTCTGGTTTCATATTTTGTCCAGCAATGAGAAAGGAACTGATACAGCTAATTTTTGGCTAAATAATTTTCAGTAAATTTAATAATAACCTCCTGAAAATACAAAGAAATGTTCAACTGCTTTTGAGAGTGAGGATGAATCCTTGCACACACACGTACTCCCAGAAGCATACATAGATGGCATATTATACATGTGTAATGCATACTGCCTTCTAATGGGGTAATCTTATATGATTGGAAATTGTATTCTTTTGCAGCTAGGGTATTTGTTCAGAGAAAAATGCCCATTCAGCGAGGCAGTGGCGAATGACTCCAGTGGCCAATACCAGTGTCACAGTGATTGACAGTGATTGGCCAATATGTGAGTGAAGGGATTGAAGATCATGTTGATAGCAGAGTGAGAGCTAGGGTAAAAATAAAGCAAGATTGCAGGTGTGGGAAACAGCCCTGGGATAAGGTAGGATGGTAGGGAAACAGACTCCACTCTGAACCATGTTACATTTTTGGCAAATGCCTTGTGGGTTCCGTCTGGCTGTGTGCACATTCAGTGCCCTTGTGCTGTAGCTGCCAGTGTTCACTGTGTCCCCAAGAGCCAGGATGAGCTTCTCACCTCAACTTTGTGACAGATATTAGGCTTATAAATTAGTCACCTTAGTCCAAAGATATTTAGGCTTTATTGATAGTTTATTTATTTAATCATTTGATCATGTCCATAAAGGTTGTAAGATGATTATCTCATTCTTTTCTGCCCACTTAAGAACATAGCCATTGCATTGTCTGTTTCTCATCACTGTGACAAAATACTCAAGAACAGCTTCAAGGAAAAAAACATTTATGTTGGCTCATAATTGCAAAGATTTCAGTCCATGGTTGCTTGTCTCCATTGTACCTGGGCCCATGCTTGGTGAGGGAGAGCATTATGGTAGAGGAAGGCGGCTCATCTTATGGAGGCCAGGAAGCAGAGATGGAGAGGAAGGGTCCATCCAGGTGCAAGCTGTAGCATTCCCAGGCAGGCCCCCAGGGACCTACTTTTTCTGTCCAGGCCCTAGCTCCTAATGATCCATTCAGATATTAATGAGTGAATTCAGCTAAGAAGTTAGCACTCTCATGATCCAATTACCACTCAGGAGTGCCACCAGGTGAGAACAGATCCTTTAATAAACGAACTTTCAGGGGATACTTTTACATTAAGCCATAACTGTTGTGGAACCAAGTTCATTGTCAGGTTCCATTTCTTAGAGAGGCTAATCCTTGAGGCCTGAATTCCTAACCTGGTGAAGAATCTCCCATTGCATGGTTGTATTTTATGCATTGCCTACTGATGGACTTTCAAATTAATAATTAAAATCAATGTTCCTAGCATGTATAAAGTCTTGGGTTTGAGTCCCAGCATTGCCAGCTCATAATCCTCCCCACCAAATAAGTGTGGTGCTAGATAACTTGAATTGTGTTATTTTATCAGTGCTCAAGTATAGTTATGGGATAAGAATTCAAAATTACTTTCTGTAGACCTGTACTAATTTATTGTCTTAGCACCAGTGTGAAATAGCCCATGACAGAGGTTTCCTCTTTTTGAAAGTACTCCATGATTCCGTAGCTCAAGGACAGAGAAGAAATGCTCAATTATATCATTTGTTATTAGCATTGGTGGTGTTGGAGCCAAAACACTTGAGAGTCAAATGGTTTGGATCAAGAGTGTACTAACTAACAGATGGGCAGCATTACCTTCCTGCCTTTCTTCCCAGAGTTCCTATGAACCAGTTTCTATCCAGACATGTTTTCAGTTGCCTTTTGATGCTTGGATATTTGCATAAGTGTATTAGCATCTTCAAATTGAGAATTGCCATTGTTTATTTACCAGGTTCATGTTATCTAAATATTTTTGTAAAACCAGTCCTAAGACCACCAAGATTGTTATTGGTAGGAAGATATGCATGGATCTGTATCCACACATTCACATACATTAGAGAAGTAGCTTATGTTTTGGTAAGAGTCTTACATAAATTATCTATAACTGTGGTCTCATTCACCAAAAGTAGAGATGCCCAAAATGAGTTTTGGCTATTACAGAAAAGCTTTGTTAGCCTTTTCTTTTCTTTTTTTTTTTTGCCCTTAAAAGTTTGATATCAAAACTAAAAAAAAAAAAAAAACAAACCAGATGAGCCGGGCATGGTGGTGCATGCCTTTAATCCCAGCACTTGGGAGGCAGAGGTAGGAGGATCGTCGTGAGTTCAAGGTTAGCCTGGACTAGAGCGAGACCCTACCTTGAAAAAATAAAAAAATAAAAATAAAAAAGTTTGATATCAGTTGGTTTTTTACCAAATGTAGAAGTTAAGTTTTGTTTCTGAAAAATGATAAAATTTGCTTCATCTTTTATTGGAGTTATGTATATGTACAGGTACTTTCACTTTGTGCATCTGGCTTTGCATGGTTACTGGGGAATTGATTCCAGACCAGCAGGCTTTGTGAGCAAGCACCTTAACCATTGAGCTTTCTCTCCAGCCCCAGTACTTTGACACAAAACATTCTCTCTTCTTCTTACCCCAAAGTATTCTGAGATTTAAGTCTAAATTGGATAAAATGTGTCCAACAGAGTTACATAACTCTACATGTTATTATACACTCTACAAGAATGTGGGTGTATAATTGTACACATGTATGTAGTGGCTCCTTTGGTAGTGGATGTTTATCCATTGTGGAGGCCTGGTCTGGAGTTCTCAGCAGGAGTACCAGCTCATGAACATCAAAAAGCAGGCTGATTTGTTTTATTCTTTTAATCTTTATTATTATTTCCTCCTCTTCCTCCTCTCTCTTTCTCCTTTCTTATTTGTGTGTGTATATGCACCAGGGTTTCTTGTTGTTGCATATTGCCAGATGTGTGCACCACTTTTGCATCTGGCTTTCTGTAGGTAGATGGGGAATTGAATCCTGGGCCAGCAAGCTTCGCAAGCAAGTTTCTTTAATTATGGAGCCTTCTTCCTCGCCCCTTGTTTGTCTCACTATGTAGCCCTTTGGTGGTCAACTTAGCATCCTCCTGTCTCCACTTTTCCAGAGCTGGGGTTGCAGGCATGTGTCACTTTGCCCACAAGCAGGATGGTTTGATGGTACAAGTGGGTCTGTCATATTCAGTACAGAGTCAGAGGTCACTATCTTGACACTAGCAGAGTTCACTCAGATTGCATTTACAGAAGAGGTTATTGGCACATTATTTAGATTTGTTGTGACTGATACATGATTTAGATGGGTATGGCGGTCACTGTTCGTTAGAAATACTTCCTTGGTTGCTGGGCCTGGTGGCGTACACCTGTAATCTCAGAATTTGGGAGTTAGAGGCAGAAGGATCAAGAATGCAAAGTCGTCCTCAGCTAAATAATGAGTTTGAGGCTAGCCTGGGTCATATGAGATCCTGTTCCCCAAAACAAAAGAAATATTTTATTATCTAAACAATAATTTATTCACTCTTTTATTCTCATTTCTGGTAGTATTTGTTTTTCAAAGGTTTATGCTAGCAAACTGTTCTTCACTAATTTTGTTGGTTTTTTTTAGTACATAATTATAAAAGAAAAAAAATAGAGCCTAGGCTTGGTGGCTTATGCCTATAAATAATCTCAGCACTTCAGAGGCTGATGCAGGAGGATTGCCATGAATTCAAGAATGCCTGAGCTATATACCCTCTCTCAGAAGGAAGGGAGGGAAGAAAAAGCTAGGAAGGAAGGAAGATGGAAGGGGAGAGAGGGAGGGAAGGAAGGGAGGAAGAGTGAGCAACGGTTGAAGGGAGGGGTCTGCAGACCTAGGCATCAGAAGCAATAGCTAACGTTTTAGGAGCACAGAGTCATTGTGGTTACAATGAGGACTGGTTCACAACATTTGCCCCAGGATGTACTTGAACCACATTGGTTTGTGCAGTGGAGTCACACACACAAGTGGTGCTAATTGTGTTGGAGTGAGAATGATCAGTAAGTATCCAGTTGGACCCTATTAAGTCAATGTCTTTTATCGGACAACTTATAATCTAAATTCAAACTACCAGTGGTGCGTATCGACATACATGCCTTGCAATGACTGGGTGCTGCAACCCTCTGTACCCCTGACTGCCTGGACGACTTGGTCCCTGGGATTGGTGTCAGTGAAGTCACCTACTGGCAACAGGACATTTAAGACATCTTAATAGAAGACAAGTAGACCCTGATGAAAACTCAATCCCAGATATTTCCAAAGAATTTCCTGTATATTTAATGACTTACATTCATTACACTTTTGCCAAAGAAATCTTAATATAAGATGGAACATGGCCTACCAGTACTGAAAGATTTTTTTTTCTTAAGGAGGGAAGATTGTTCTGGTAGAATGTATATACATGTTATAAATCATGTTAACTTATGTGCATTTCTCTAATCAAAGGTCTTTAAACTTGAACATTTAGTCTTTCTTCCCTTTTCCTGTAGACTGATATAAAAAATGATTTGTGAGAGGTGTTGTTTATTTGTTTCAGAGGCCTTATGGTTTGGCTTAGCTTTAAATGCCTGTGTGAAGCAGCACTGGTCCTTAGCACAATCCTGCCAAGGCCGGGCGATCCTGTGGCTCAGTTCCCACCCACCAACTATGACCATCAAATATAAAGACTTTCATTGTACTGTTTTTTTTTTCCCCTCCTCAGACAGGTTCTTGTACCTGACCCAGGTTGGCCTAGAACTCACTGAGTAGCCTCATGATCTGCCATGTCTGGCTCATTATGTTTTTTCTTATATTCAGTCTTTATTAGATACAATTATATAAAAACGTTTCCACTTTTTATTATGTAAGAAAAATACTTTGCTGCTATTGCTGCTGGATTTTTTTTTTTTCTTTTTGATGCAGAGTTTCACTGTATAGCCCAGGCTGGCCTGGAACTCACAGCTATCAACCTTCCAAGTGGTGAAATTGGGTGTGCATCACAAAGGCAAAACAATAAAACAGCTTCGTGTGTGTGTGTGTGTGTGTGTGTGTGTGTGTGTGAGAGAGAGAGAGAGAGAGAGAGAGAGAGAGAGAGAGAGAGAGAGAGAGAGAGGAGAGAGAGAGAGGGTAAAGAGAATGTTCAAGTGTGTATATGTATGCATGTACATAGTGATGCCTGTGTGTAGGTCAGAGGGCAACCTTGGCTTCCACCTGGTTTGAAACAGGGTCTCTTGTTTTTACTGCCATATATGCCAGCTTCAAGATTCTCCTGGTTCTTCCTCCCATTGCCATAGGTACATTGGCATTATGGATGTGTATGTTACTGTGTCCATTCTTCCATAGGACTGGGGATCCACCTCTGGGCATCAGGCTTGCATAGCCAGTGTCTTATTTTTGGAATCGTACACTTTCATGGCCCATCAGATTAGCTTCTTTTCCTGCAATATGCATTTAAGTTCTGTGTTAGGTTTTTGTTGTTTTGTTGTAACAAAAATAGCAGTCCAAAAGCACCTTAAGGGAGGAAGGGTTTATTTGAGCTTACAGTCTCTTGGGATACAGTCCATCCTGGCAGGCAGGAGACAGAGCTGGTCACATTCTGTCCAATCAGGAAGCAGAGAGAGCAGTCAATGCTATTGTTCAGCTAGCTTTCCCATTTTTATTCAACTTGGGACTCTAGCCATGGGTGGGTGCCATAATTAGAGTGTTTCTTTTGAGTTAACCTAATCTAGAAATTCCCTCACAGACATGCACAAAGATTTGTCTCCTTGTTAATTCTAGATCCAGTCAAGTTAACATTAAGTTAACCATCACAGCTCCTCTGTATTGTGTGTGTGTGTGTGTGTGTGTGTGTGTGTGTGTGTGTTTCAATTTGTATATATGTGTGTAGGTATGGGTGTACACATGCTATGAGTTCAGAGGACAACCTCAGGGTGTTGGTTTTTACCTTTCACCTTGTTTGAGACAGTTTCTTTCTCTTGTTTTGCCTCTGGGAAGGCCAGTCTGGCTGATCCATGAACTTCAGGGTTTTCCTGGCTCTACCTTCCATTGCCAGAGGCACATTACAAATGTATGTGACACTTTGCATTCAGCATTACATGGGTGCTTGGGATCAAGCTTGCATCAAAAGGCTATGGAGCAAGAAGTACCTTTAACTGCTATGCCATTTCCCCACCCCGTGTGTGTGTGTGTGTGTGTGTGTGTGTGTGTGTGTGTGTGTGTATGTGGTTTGATAGCTTAATTCTTTTTATTACTGAGTAATAATCCATCGTATGAGCTGGGCCTGGAGGTATAGACCTGTAATCCCATCTACTTGGGAGGCAGAGGAAGGAGGATTTCAATTTCAAGGTCAGCCTGAGCCACAGAGTAAGTTCAAGGCAAAGTCTGGGCAATTTAGTGAGACCTTGGCCAAAATAAAAAGAAAGCTGGGGATATATAGAGCTCAGGGGTGTAATGCTTGCCTAGTGTACACCAGGCCCTGGGTTTCATCCCTAGTACCAACACTAACAAAAAAGTAACATTATGTGGTTTTACCATAGTTTGGTAACATTCTCCCCCTGAAGGACATCTTCATGTCTTAGTTGCATCAGTGAAGCTTTGTCAACATGAAACATCAAATATACATTGAGAGAGGTGAACTTGTTTGGAATATGTAAAGGTGGAATCACAATCCAGGACATACAATGTAGACCACCGGGGGCTTTGGTATACCTGCCTAAGAAAGGGAAAGGTTAGTTTCACTGGGAAAAAGGGTTAGTATTTAAGCCATCTGACAGAGGGACCATTGGGCAATGTTTTGCAAAACCTGGCACACTCTGATTGGCAAGGGATCTTGGTTTCTATGTAAGAGTTAGACTTTGGAGTTTTTGTTTCTGGATCAGGCTTGCAAGGAACAAGCATATGTTATTTGAGTGGTTTTTCCCATGGTCTCTTTGCTTTTTGTTTTAGTTAGATATGATATATATGGATCCATTTTGTATAGTATACTTTTTACAGATGCTATAAATTTTCATGTGCAGGGTAGCTCCCCTCTCCCATTTTTTGGAGACTGGGTCTTACTGTGTAGTTCAGGCTGGGTTGAAACTCTTGATCATCCTACCCCAGCTTCCTGTGTGCTAAAAATCACAGGCAGAATAGACGAGAATCACCATACGGGCATCATGTGCTTTTTGTTTTTGTTTGGCCATAATTTCTCATTTCACTGAGGTTAATGGCAGGGAGTGCATAGATTGGATCATTTGGTATATTGGGGTTCTCTAGAGGAAAGAATTGGTAGAATGAATACGTACCATGAAGACTGGTTGGACTGTCCATCTAGGATACTGAAGGCCTCAACTGAGGTCCTACCACTGAGGTCCAGGATGGCCCCTGGAGAACATTTGTCTTTAGTCCATGTTGCCAGTTGGGTTCTGATGGCAGTAACAGGACAGAGGAGTATACCAGCAAGAAGCAAAGCAGCCAGGCAACAGGCATGTTTTTTTAGAACCTCTTTATGAATTACCTGCTGGGGGAGAGCTGTCCAAGAATCAAAGCTTACCCAATCCCTGAGATGATCAAGTTGATAATAGAAATGTAACTGTCATGTATGATAAATGTATGTTTGCTTTTTGAAGAAACCACCAAATAGTCTACCAACAGTGAATGAGAGTATCTGTTGTCCTATATATTGGCCTGTATTTGATGTGAATTTGTGTTGGGTTTTAGCTATTTTAATAGATGTGTGATACTGACTAATATTTTAATATGCAATTCTGTGACTATAATATGATGAGCATTTTTAAAAAAATCTGTATTAACTTAAAAAAATTGTATCCACATATACTAGGGTCTCTTACTGTGACAAATACCTGTCCAGATTTATGTCAATGGCTGGAGAATTGAACCTGGGCCAGCACTCTTGGCAAGCAAATGCCTTTAACAACTGAACTATCTCCCCAGCCCCATGAACACTTTTTCTTTTAAATTTAATTTAACTTAACTTTATAAATATTAGAATAGGTTATACTCAGTGGTGTTATGGTATTCCCTGTGGGGCAAGAAAGCCTCAGTCAGTCCCTGTGGGATAGAGGGAAGGGGGGGACCATGCCTCAGGGTGTTCCTACCAACTCTATGACTTTTACACCCCCTCTCACAATGTTCCCTGAGCCATGGCAGGCCTGTTGGAGTCTTATTTAGTCTTGAGTTCTCTACTGCCTCTCTGATTTGATGGGTTTTGATTGATTATCATGTCTGCCACCATCGCCCTGGGGTTGGTTGTCGATGGGATTAGCAGTAAGCACTATTCATGTCACAGCTTCCTCTGCAGTTTCTCCTGGGCTCCATGGTGGCTAGTCAGCTATCTTGTCTTATTAGTGGATCTTGGTTCTCCTCCTTTATCTCTGCCATCTGTAAAATACACCAGATACTCCCACCAACAATCTTTTTTTTTTTATTTTTAATCAAATATTTAACATCTAACATTTAAAGCTTAGAATGTGAGGTATTTGCAAAACACTACTTATCACAGAAAAGGGGAGGGGGGGCTTAAGTTTGATAGAAATCTCCACCACATTTCTATTTGCATTGTTTGTTCATTTTTTAAAAATTGAATTATGTTCTTATTGTTGAGTTTTGAAAAGTTATTTGTATATGTTGGAGAATAGTCTTTTTTATAAGATTTGCAAAGGTTTTTCTTGCTTACTGTTTTATTTCTTAAGAATATGTTTTAGAGAGTAGAAGTTTTACATTTTTATTATTTATTTGTGGTATTTGTGTGTGTGCATGCCCCAGTGTGTGTGTGGTGGTTAGAAGACACGTTGGGGTGTTGGTCCTTGTGGTAGTTTTGAGTAAATGTCCCCCAATAGAATTTATTATAATTGTGTTTATTAAATTGTTAATTGTCTCCAGGCTTCTGGCTGGAGGAAGTGTCACTTTGGCCTAGTCTCCTGGGGACTGACCCTTTCTAAATTGGATGCAAAATACTAGGGATAGATATGCAAAAGAAAAGCCAGAACCCCCAGGTCTGGCAGTTCTGCCATTTTGTGAATTACAGTGTGCTTGCTGGCTTCTGGAGGTACTGCTTTTTTCTCTGCTTGAATCTGTGAAAAGGAACCAGCCTTTTCCTTAACTTCCCCTTGGGTCTGTTACTTCAATAAATACTTTCCTCCCCAAACTTGTGCCTGGTTTGGTGATTCATCCCAGCAACGTGTGACTGACTATGACAGTCCTCTCCTTCCATCTTGCTTGAGACATGGTCTCTCTTGTTTTGCCTCTGTGAGGACCAGACTAGCTGGCCCTTTTAGCTTTGGGACCTTCCTGATGCCACCCCCCACTGTGCAGGCTTGTTGGGATTACAGCACACCTTCCTTGGCTTTATGTGAATGCTGGGGATCCAAACTCCAGTTATCAAGGTTGCACAACAAATGCTTTTAATCACCCAGAAGTCTTTAATTTTTAATGAAGTCCAGCTTACTGATAGTTTCATGGATCCTGCTTTCAGTGGTGTATGAGAAAAGTCATCACCAGACCCAAGCTCCGTCAGGTTTTCTCTGAAACTGTCTTCTAGGCACTTCAGAGTTTCTGGTTTTCATTCAGCTCTGCGATCCACTTTTGAGTTAACATTTTTGTGAGACATATAAGATGCTTATCTAGATTTTATGATTTCACATTGTGGGTGTCCAGGGGTTCCAGCATCATATGTTGAAAACACTATCCCTTCTGTTCTGGATCATCTTTGCTTCTTGGTCAGAAGCCAGTTTGTGTGACACTATTTCTAGGCTCATGTGTTGGTTCTATTTTTTAAAAGAAAATTAGCCTTCATTTTCATATTTCTTTCAATGTTATACTTTGCCTAACCAAGATGTTCGAGTTTGAAAAAAACTGCGTTTGGATTTTTGCTGTTTATTATTTTTAGTCATCTTGTGATGAGCCTTTTATAATGTTATTCATGAGGTTTGCAAAATGTACATTTTCTCTTTTCAAATGTTCTAAAGGAAAAGGCATCTAATCCTTTTTATGATATTTGAAATGTGTTTTTGAAAAGAAGCTTTTATTTCACCTTACAGAAGTGTTCAAGAATTACTGTTGAAGTGGGCTGACTGCGGAGACTTACACAAGATAAAAGATTTTCTAGCAAACTTTCAGAACTTAGGGATCACAAAGCTAATGAGTACTGAGTTATTATTCTCTCCCATGCACTGTTCTGTATGGACCATTTAGCTTATTTCATCTTATATGATTCTTTTTTAACTTTTTATTGACAGTTTTTATACATGTATATGTTTCAGTCATAATCCTTCTCGCTACCTTCTTTTGTCCTCCCTACCCAGTCCCCTTCCACTGAACCTCTTCTCTCTAACTAGCCCCTCTTTGATCCCCCCCTCTGTTATCTATGTTGATTGGCCCAGTATTGTGCAGGTTTTATACAAAAAACAGCCACAGGGAGATCTTGAATGTGATGTCTACTTCATGTCCAAAAACACAGCATTCCAAAACACTTCATCCCATTGTCTGATTCTTACATTCTCTCTGCCCCTTCTACAGTGTTCCCTGAGCCTTGGAGGGGTAATATAGATGTCTCGTTTAACTTAACAGCCACCTTTTCTCAGCACTTTGGGTAGTTTTCAGTCTCCCCAGTAGTCACCACTATCTGCAAAAAGAAGCTTCCCTGACCAAAGGTGAGAGGAGCTCTAATATATGGCCATAAATATTTAGAGGGCAGTTTGATGAGCAAAACATATCTGTTTATCCAAACAATAGTAGTAGCTTCTCTCATGGGGCCTATGACCTTCCCAGCCATAAGCTTTTGACAAGGTTTTCAGTACTAGGCATGAATTCACTCCTATGGAGCTGGTCTCAGTTCAATCAGAGACCAGTTGGTTAACTCATAACAGTCATGCCACTATTGTATTAATTGGCTCGTTATGCCAACCGGCTGGTTGTGTAGCTCACAGGGTACACACTGGTTAAGAACGTGATGACTGTCCTCCCCCCCTGCATTCTGTGCATCACTTTTCCAGCAATATGACAGCTAGCCAACAGGAGGAAGCATCTAGCTCAGCTCCAGCTTGATGTCTCCTTGCCTTCAGCAATAGGGTCTTACCATCTCGTTCTGGTGGGCAAACAGGAGCTTTGGCAATAGCCCATTTTGTTTTGGTGGATTTCAGGAAACTCACAGCAACTAACTAGGAAGTATCCTACCTCTGGCAAATTAATTTTGTTGTAACAAACTATAGCTTCTGAGCCAAGTATTTTCCACTCCAGCAGGACACTTCTGCCTAGAATCACTCTCTCTTTTTTAAATTGTCTTTTTTCCTCATAGCATTTTCATTAAGTATTTTTTTGATCCCTTGTAGTTGTGGAAGCCAAGTTAGGGAAGTTATATCGCTCAAGGTTGTCCAAGCTAGGACATGGTAAAGCTGGGTTGCAAACTTGCCGTGAACAGAGAGCTCAGACCACTGCATTCTCCTCTGAACTATGCTTTATGAGAGATGTGTTTGTAGGGAAGGCCACTTTGTAAATGATTAATTCTTGGTGAGCTAGAGAGGTATCTCAATGCTTAAAGTACTTGCTCTGAGGACCAGAGCCCATGTAAGACCAGAGGAGGGTACAACTTACAATACCAATGCTGGGGAAAGAGGGGGCTCCTTAGGACTTATTGACTTGCTGCTAGTCTAGCCTATTTGGTGAGCTCCAGGCCAGTGGAAGACTGTCCTCACTTTCACACAAACCTGGACACACACATGCATGCACGCACGCACGATTAGGAATGACACCAAGGCTGTCCTCACTTTCACACACACTTGTACACACTCAAATGATTTGTTCTTTGTAAGTTTTCAAATAGGAATTTTAATATGAGAGGGTTCCCCTTCTTTTGGAAGAATAGACATCAAGGAAAGGGATTTTATTATTTTAAGGTAAGGTTTACTAATTTTACTGGTTTTAGGGAAGAAGTTGAGATATACCTTTATAATTCATTATAATTATAATAATTATTAAAATGATAAATTTATTTCCAAATAAACTACTTATATAGAAGTTAGATTTATGTCATAAACCAATATTTGGGGTTTGTTTTGTTCATAAGCCTTTTTTAAAAATGTTGGCCATATATTTGAACTGACTGGTATTTAAGTGTTTTTGTTTAGTTTTGAAATAAAGTAGGATTTTCTTCTTTACTTCACAATGCTCTAGAGCCTTCTAATGTTCTGTAGAAAACTTTCAAATGTGTGGATGTCTACCACTATATGCTCTGTGATTGATGTGATCTTTTCATACTTAAGTACTGGTAGGTTCTCCATACTTCAGTCTTAATGGTGACTTCTTATAAGTAGATGTTTAAAGCTAACAAGCTAACATCCACCACATAAGGCAGAAGAGAGACAGCTGGTGAGCTTTTGTCAAAGCTGCCTTCCCCTCAGTGCTGCTGCTCTGTGTATCCACATCTCAGGATCCTTGGTCCCCGAGAATCCTGGAGTCAGCCGAACTTAGTTCTTTTGAAGAGAAAGTGCAATCGGTTTTCTTACTCTTGGGCTAAATTATAAACAGTCCCTTCCTTTTAATGAGCTAAAAAGCTATGATGATGGGTGTTATTAATTCATTAACTTTTAATTCTCAAACAGAGCAACATTTTGCCGATGTTGTACTTAGTGAAGAATTTCTCAACCTTGGCATTGAACAAGTGTGCAGCTTAATCTCAAGTGACAAACTTACCATTGCCTCAGAAGAGAAGGTGAGCAAGTACATTTTCCTTTTTCCAGTGTGCACTGACTTCATCCCCTTTCTCATTTTTTCCCTCTCCATCTCCCTGTTTCTTCCCGTATTCTTCCCCCTCCTCTTCTTCCTTCCTCTTTCCTCTCTATACTTCCATTTGTTTCAAAAAGTGTGATCCTATATGAATAGTGACAGATATTTGATCAGGAAGGAATTCAGCTAGCTGACCTATTGATTATGTAGGTTCACTTGTTGGGAAGTTCCCCAAGTTGTTAGACTAATAGGGTTTTGTACTGGACTCCACAGCAAGAGCTTCCACACGGTAAACTACCTGAACCAAGTATCTTCTGAGAAGTCAGTCAGATACAAGAATTTGATGTCAGCAGTATTTCACAGTAGCTTCATCATCTTGTGAGTTGAAAGAACTTTCCCAAGTTTTTCTGTTTCTACATTGAATGTCTTCTTTTTAAAAATATTTGTTGTTTATTAGACAGAGAGAGAGAGAGAGAGAGAGAGAGGGAGGGAGGGAGAGAGAGAGAGAGGATAGAAGATGAAAGAGAATGGGCACACCAGGGCCTCTTGCCTGTAAACAAACTTCAGATGCATACACCATTATGTGTATCTGGCTTTTTGTGGGTACTAGGGAATCAAACCCAGGGTTGACAGGCTTTGCAAGCAAGCACCTTTAACCACCAAGCCAGCTTCCCAGTCCTGACCATCTTCTTTTTAGGTTGGTTCTGTGAAATTTTCATGTTACCCTCACTGGTTTCTCCCTACTTCCCTGAAGTTGTTTCTTTTGGAAATAATTTTCAACTCCTTTTGGATTGCTCTTACCATTCTCCCAAATCTTTCATAATAGTTAGAGAATGAAGCTTCTAGTGAGCTGGGATTTTTGGGTGGGGAGGGGAGATGGTTTGTAGCACAGGAGAATTAGGGCACTATAGCTTGTGTTTAAGCTATATAAGTTCTGATTCTGTTTCTCAGGACATGGATCTCACCTGGGGATTTAAAAAAAAAAGGCACATTCTCTCAATATTTCCAATATGAGAACATGGGTAAAAGAGATAGATAATCCTAGAAATATAGAGGAGGGTTCTGTTTATATTTATTAGACATAGATTGAGTGCCTGCCACATCCCAGACGTTGTCTTGGGGTCCAAGATGAGAGATTAATTAAATAGACTTCCTTAGTTACAGATTGGTGGAACAACCATCGGGCAATTAAGTGATTTGAGGATGCTGTAAAGGGCATCAAAGGAACATTTAATTTTTCTAGAGATGATAGCTTGGCTTGTTCAGATGTAGGATCCAAGTCTTTTTAAAAATGAGTTTGGGGGATGGAAAAATGGCTCTGTGGTTAAGATGCTTGTCTAAAAACCTAAGTACCCAGGTTCAATTCGCCAATTCCCACATAAAGCTGGATGCACAAAGTGGTGCATGCATCTGGAGTTTGCAGTGGCTAGAGGCCCTGGCATACTCATTCTCATTCATTCCATTCTCTGTCTCTCTCTGTCTCTCTCTTGCAAATAAATAAATTTTATAAAATGAGTTTGGGATTGGCAAAGAAGTGCCAATGGGTAGGGCAGGAAAAGAATTCCAGGGAGAAGGAGGGAACTGACTACAAGTATAAAGCATGTGAGAAAACAGTTGGCATTCAATTTTCTCAAGGGTGATTCAGAGTGGTGGGAAGGAAGCATCCTAAATGTCTTCTCTCTCACCTGTGTTAAAGAAAATTCCCTTTATCATGGTGATGAGCCCCTTAAAGGTTTAACACAAGAGATGGATACTGTAAGTCCTGCCTTAAGGAAAGGTCGTGAGAATTTCCTGTAGTGACACACATAACTACCATTGCATCATGTGCCCAGTTCTATGGGCAGAATTCATGCATATAGTTCAAGACAGTGGCCCCCATGACTAGATGTGTGGCATGAGATTTTTTTGCATATGGCTTCTCATGGATCTGGAATGTCCAACGTGACTCCTTCATTAATGTGTCTTCCCCCTCCTGGGCTGGGAGTTGGTTGTCTTCTCTGTTTTTCTCCATATCCCTGTACCCTCCATCCTTTTTCTTTTTTTTGTGGGGGGAGGGTAGAGTCAGTTGCTTATGGTTTTCATAGTATGGTGGTTTCAGATAGTCAGATATTTTACATGACATGTGGCTACTCAAATGAGCAATTCAAGCAAGTATCTTTAACCTCAGAGCCATCTCCCCAGCCCCCAAATGAACAATTCAGGAGACCAGGGTAAAAGCTGCCAGGTGTCTTGTGTCCCAGCTTCAGAAGTCACACCTTGTTGCTTCTACCATACTCTGCTGGTTGCACAGGGCTGGTTTTCCAGTCATCGTGGCAGGTTACTACATAATGATGTAGAGTTGACTTGTGGGAGGGACAGCTTTAGTGACTAGCTTTCAAGATGATGGTGAGCAGAAGGAGGTGAGGTGAGGGTGAGGCACAAGAATGTTGAGAGCCTAGCTGTTAGCTGAGGAAACTGGGAAATAGGGCAGAAGCAGCAGCGTAGGGAAATAGGACCTTGCAGCAGTCCATAGAACTAACAGAAGACAGTCTTCACATCTTGCTCTCCTGCACCTGGCACACAGAAGTATTTCTCAAGTCTGTGCTGACAGGAGGAATTAAGGAGGGATGTAATGATAACATGTACTATTTTTAGTTCCTTGTTCTATAACTGTATCAAAATAATCTATGTTTGCTTCCAGTAACCCATTTGCATACTGTCATACATTTTCTACGACCTTCTAAAGATTATCAGGAAGTGCATTCATCAGTCGGAGAGGAAATTATGTAGAAAAACACTCTGTGTACTAGCTTATTTTTGGCTTTCTTAGAGGAATACATTTCAAGTAGTAATAATCTTATCGAATTTACAAAAATGCAAAATATTCCATTTTAATAATTCCTACTACTGTGATAAAGGAGAGTTAACCTGTTCTGCAGACACCTTGATCTATAAGTGTATTTGTAACATTGATTTGTAAATCTAAAGAAAACATTTTTAGTGAGTTACTTATTTATAAGGGCCCATGTATTGCTTTTGTGTGGCTGTGATCAAAATACCTGACAGAAACAACTTACAGGAGAAAAGATTCACATAGGCTCAGTTTCAGAGGGTGTAATCTGTCGTGATGGACAGTCATGTCATGGTGGTCCAGAAAGCAGAGAAAATGAGAGGCCAGTGCCTTGCTGGCTTTCTCCTTTGTCCACATTTACTGTATCCCTCTAGATTCTCAGCCCACAGGAAGGGCTCCCCTCAGTTAATCCTCTCTGGAAATACCCTCACAGACATACCCAGAGGTGTGATCTCTTGGGTGATTCCAAACCAGCCAAATTGACAATAAGATGCACCATCACTTCCCCAGATTATTTTGGGTGCTTTATTCCAAAAGGAATTGGAATTCAAATGTATGTAAGTAGAACTAAATATACTATGAAATAGATCATATATCCTCATTGTATCACAGCTTCCATTCAAGTTCAGTAAGATTAGATAATGAACTTGGTAAAATGCTTAGTAAATACCAAATGCAAATTACTTATGAGTACTTACTAAATTCAAAATGTAAGAAGAAGAAATGAAAGTCAGTGGAGTGAATGGCTTTGTATGTTACAAGTCAGGATTTTGAGAAACATTGAGCCATAGATTAAACTTGGATTCGGGTTAGCAGGAATTGCATATAAGAAGTAGTTTCATCATATTGTGTCTTGATGTCTTGCCTGGTAACACATTACTGATTTCTTCATTCTCTGTATTTTCTGCAAGGTATTTGAAGCGGTCATAGCTTGGGTGACCCATGACAAGGACGTGAGGCAGGAGTTTATGGCTCGGCTGATGGAACATGTGCGACTACCTTTGCTTCCTCGGGAATACCTAGTTCAGGTAAATGCATATGAACAGTAATATACA
Organism: Zapus hudsonius; assembly: GCA_004024765.1. NCBI lineage: Eukaryota > Metazoa > Chordata > Mammalia > Rodentia > Dipodidae > Zapus > Zapus hudsonius. Next base: position 30,942 of record PVHP010002389.1, read on the forward strand.
CATCTCCTTGTCATTGGCTTTTAGAACATAGAGGTCCGCATTGCACGCTGATAGAACCTGCAGAGAGTCCAGCTCCCTGGGACAGGAACAGGAAAGGGACCTGCCATCTTTGACCTGCCACCTTTGCAGCTACTTCTTTTCAAAAAAAAAAAAAAAATATATATATATATATATATATGTGTGTGTGTGTGTGTGTGTGTGTGTGTGTGTGTGTGTGTGTGTATTTGACTTATTTACTTATTTATTTGAAAGCGATAATGAATATGAATGAGCAGACCAGGGCCTCTTGCTGCACCAATTTGTGCATCTGGGTTTATGAGGGTCCTTGGGAATCAAACCTGGGCCTATAGACTTTGCAGGCATCACTGAGGCATCTTCATCAGCTGCTCCCTCTTAGCCCATCCCTTGGAAATTTGCATCCATCTCTGTTTTTGTTGTGGGTCAGAAAGTAGTAGATCATTTGAGGTAGCATTTGAGATTGTCCTGAAGCTCTTCTCCACCAGATGCCTTCTTCTGTCTTCTGTCTGTTGACCTAGCCAGGCTGGGTGTTGAGATTTGACCTTTGCTACTTGATTCTACTTCATCCTTTCACAGGGACATGTATGCAATGTCTTTGTTTCTAAGATGAAGATAAACAGATTATTTGGAATAAATGTTTTTTTTACTAGTCCCTGAGCAATTTTAAATTTACTCTTTTTGGTTTTTTGAGGTAGGGTCTAACTCTAGCCCAGGCTGACCTGGAATTCACTGTGTACTCTTAGGGTGGCCTTGAACTCCTGGTGATCCTCCTACCTCTGCCTCCCGAATGCTGGGATTAAAGGCGTGCACCACCAAGCCCAGCGATAAATTTACTCTTTTTTGTTGTTGTTGTCATTTATTACCATTCTTCTAGGTAATTGTTAGCATTTTTTTATGACTAAAATCATCCAAAGAGACAATTGTGAAAAGGGTTTAGATCTCAGCATTTTAGCCTCATTATTTAATGTGATCTCTGTAATCATGAGTCCTTGAGTATTTAAAAAAAGTTACAGGAAGCCCTGTCTTGTCCTTGAGGTGAGGAGAACCAGGACAAAAACCTATTTAGGATAAAGTTACATTGTTTTAAAGCATTTTTAATCTCTTTTCAAGATATTTCATTTGCCTTCTTGTGGGTGAAGAGATTATCATTCACTTATTAGTATTGCTTAACCCATTTGAAGAACTCATTATCTAAGTTTTCATAATTTTTTGATAATTCTATACTTGTATATATAGTGTATTTTGAACACATTCACTCCCCTTGTCCCCCCGCCCCTTGCTCCTTCTGAACCCCCTCTTCCCAACTAGTCCACTTTCTACTTTGGTGTGTGTGTGTGTGTGTGTGTGTGTGTGTGTGTGTGTGTGTGTGTCCATCCCACTGAGTTTAGTTAGGGGTTGCTTGCATGAGCATTGGCGGGGAGTGTTTTTACTGGAGCATATACAACGTATCAGTGGCTACACCATTGAAGAACTTGTCTCCCTCTCCTTCAGCAACTGCCAGTAACTCTTTAGGGAGAGGTGAGGACCCCACGAACCCCTCCAATGTCAGTGTGGACTAATTTTTAAATATATTTTTATTTATTTGCAAGGAGAGAGGGGGAGGGAAGGAAGAGAATAGGCCCACCAGAGTCTATAGCCACTGCAAATGATCTCCAGATGCATGTGCCACTTTGTGCATCTGCTTTATGTGGATATAGGGGAATTAAACCCAGGCTGTCAGGCTTTGTAAGCAAGCACCTTAACCAGGGTCATAGGTAAGAGGATCACTGTGAGGCCAGCTTGGGAATACAGAGTAAGTTTTAGGTTAGCCTAGTCTAGAATGAGACCTTACCTCAAAAAAAAAAAAAAAGAAAGAAAGAAAGAAAGAAAGAAAGAAAGAAAGAAAGAAAGAAAGAAAGAAAGAAAGAAAGAAAAGAAAAGAAGCAGGCTAATTAACGTAACAAAGTGCAAGAATTCATCTTCTGCAGCTGAGATTTTCTGCTTGTCTCTGCAGACCCAATACTTGAGCAGAAGTAAAGGCTGATCTAGAGAAGAAAGTTACCGCTGTTTTTTTTTTTGTTTTTTTTTTTTCGAGGTAGGGTCTCGCTCTAGCCCAGGCTGACCTGGAATTCACTCTGTAGTCTCAGGGTGGCCTCGAACTCACGGCGATCCTCCTACCTCTGCCTCCCGTGTGCTGGGATTAAAGGCGTGCGCCACCATGTCCGGCGAAAGTTACCACTTGTTTCCGCTTCTCTACTTCCGTTTCTTTGTCAGTTTCATCATGAACTAGCTGTCTCCTCATAGACTGTATCTGCGTTCTTTTTGCAGAGAGTTGAAGAGGAGGCATTGGTCAAGAACAGCAGTGCTTGCAAAGATTACCTCATTGAAGCCATGAAGTATCATCTGCTGCCGACCGAGCAGCGGGTGTTAATGAAGAGCATCCGGACCCGGTTGAGAACACCTATGAACCTTCCCAAAGTAGGATCTACTGTTCGTACTTGTACTTTCCTCATCCAGACTCTAGTAGTGGGCTGTTCCTGGTCATCTGAATTTCCATGCTTGGCTGTTCATGTGTCACGTGCATGATGTCGTCTGTATGTTAATGGTGGGGACTGTCTCGTTAAGTTATTCATTGTAAATTCAACTGGCTTTTGTCCCTGCTGAGGTTTGCTAGCTCTGGTTAGAGCAGGGAGCACTAGCTACAGGCAAGAGGGAAAGCAGACTGAGCAGAAAGATGTCCCTCTGCCAGCGTGGTAGTGACATCACTGAAGGTGTGGTGGTCTCACAGAGTTGTGTATTAGAACTCATGACAATTACCTAGCTCCTTCAGTTCTCCTCCTTCCTGACCCTTGTATATGACTAGATGGTTCCCACACTGCCTATGTAGCCATTTCAATTTACATTTTCCCTGGATCTCCAGGGTACCTTTTTTTCCTCTGTGAAAGTTCATATCATCCAACTATCTTTCTAGTTGTGACCCTTCATGTTTTATGGTTTGATTTTCTGTATAGAATGGCCCCTCGTTTCTGTCTCTGTGGCTGTGATTCTCTCTGCTCTTTCTGCATCCTCATGGTGCTAGGAGGCAACACTCTAATCAGACCACCTGAAGCAGTCACTTTCTCCTTGCTGTGACAGAAACGCCTGCGCAGAAGCAGCTTGTGGAAGGAGAGGGTTAGTTCTGGCTTGCAGTCTCAAGGTTTTATCATGGTGGAGAAGCAGAGACAACAGGACATCACATCTTGTCACATCAGCTGGGAGGCAGCAGTATGAGTGAGCTAGCTAGCACTGGCAAGTGAGGATGGGGTTTAAAATCCCAAGACCCACCTCACTGACATACCTCCTCCAACATATTATATTATCACTTTTGTAGACCTTCTAGAGATGTCTTGGTAAAATCCTAACCAAAAGCAGCTGATGGGAGGAATGAGTTTATTTTGGTTTATGGACTTGAGGGGAAGCTACATAATGGCAGGGAAAATTGATGGCATGAGCAGAGAGTGGACGTCACCTCCTGGCCAATATCAGGTGGACAACAGCAGCAGGAGAGTGTGCCAAACACTAGCAAGGGGAATCTGGCTGTAACACCCAGAATACCACCACCACCCTCCCCCAAACAACACACCTACAACAAGGTTCCAATACCCAAACCGCCATCACCTGGGGATCAAACATTCAGAACATATTTGTTTGGGGGGACACCTGGATCAAACCTTCACAGTCTTATATTTTTTTCTTTTATAAGTTTATCATCATCTCTTCAGTTTACATTGTTTCTGGACCTCTTTTGATATGGTTTTGACCTTTGAACTGTGCTAACACAGTTATTTAGCTTTTATTATGTGGCATAAAAAAATCTGTGAAGATTCTCTTTGGCCATGCTTACTCATAGTAGAAGGGAGAGAGCAGCAGACATGAAAGGTGCAGTGAGCACCACTGGCCGTGATTTTTGCATGCCCACCATACCTGGGTTCTAGGCTTGGGTGGCCCTGCCCAGCTTTTTGTGTGAGTCCTGGGGATTGAACTCAGGGTCCTCATGCTTGTACAGCAAGTACTTTTACCCACTGAGCCATCCCCCCAGGCTGCTTTCTCCCCTTTTCATTATGTGTTTTCCCTGTCATCATCTATTTTCCAACGAAGTTCCACCTAGTTGCAGTTTTCCATATAAGCCATCAGTAACTGTGACATTCTCCTGATGTGACAGTTACATATTCTCCGTTGACAGATGATATCACTTGTATGTAGTAAAAGACAAAATGTAGTAAATGACAAAAATGTAAATTTTCCTTATTCCAACACCGTCTCCCCTCCAGGAAGCTTTCACTGAATTAAGGCAGCTTTCTAATCAGTAGTAGCAGTTAGTGTCTACACTAAACATTGTATAGAATCACATCGTGTTTTTGACTTAGGTATTATTTCCTTAGTGAATCCACAATCTCTTGGCAGGTAGACACCATGTCCTGTATTTCTTATATATAACACTCAGTGCAGTTCTGGACAGATAGACATGGTAGGTAGGCACTCAGTGAATAGTTTGCTATTGGATGAAGGAACTTTTGTAGACTGGTTTCTTTTCAGCGGTAGACTTTTGTGTTTGTCCATTCTGATTTCTGCCTCTCTGTTGGTTGTTTTATTTATGGCATGTCAAAGGAAATCTGTTTCCTTCAGACCCAGGAGTCTGTGCTCTCGTCAACTCCAATTCCTCTTTCTAAATACACTCCCTTGTTCTCTCAAAACCTCACTGTCTTCATCACTCTACCTGCCTAGTGACCCCGATTCTACTTCTTTCTGTTCTAGACTGTGGCAGTCTTAATCGCTGGTCATGCAAAGCTGGGATGTGATTTCTAGCAAGCCCCGTGATGCACCACAACCCTGCCTGTGCCAACTGCCTGCTGTTTTGTCTTAAATACTGCTTTTGTTCAAAGGGTTATAAACTCCTCTTAGTTTCTGAAACCTTTGTTTTTGTTTTTGTTTATAATGTGTATGTGTGTGAGAGTGTATGGGGCATGCGCTGGTCCGCAGGGTGCTATGGAGGTCGAAGGACACCCTCCTGGGGTTTGTCTTCTTCGACCCTCATTTTCTCTCTTGTTCTGCTGCTGCATGTGTGTCAGTCTTGGTGGTCCGTGAGCTTCTGGATCCTTCTGGCCCTATCCCCCATCGATAGAAGCATGTTGGGATCACAGATGTGTGTGCTGCTTTGTGTCTGGCTTTACACAGGTGTTAGAGAATTGAATATGGGCCAGCAGGCTTGTAAGCCAGCACCTTTAACCACCGAGCCATCTCCCCAGCCCCTGAAATTCTGATTTTTTGAAAACATTTTCATTTACTTATTTATTTTACTTATGAGAGTGAGAAAGAGAAAAAGAGAATGGGCACACCAGGCAGGGCCTCTTCTACTGACAATGAACTCCAGACACATGTGACACTTTGTGCATCTGGCTTTACATGGGCACTGGGGAACCGACCCCGAGTCATCAGACTTTGCAGGCAAGCACCTTTATCTACCCAGTCATCTCTCCAGCCCTGAGATGCCCGTTTTTAACTAAGCCTGCTAGGTGGTAGGATCACAGGCCTGACTTGTACCCCCCCCCCATTGATGTTTATCTCATGTTGTTTCGATGGTCATTTCTCCTCAGCTCACCATGCTGTTCTCATTCTAGCGATCCTCACATCAGATTGCTTTAGGAAGTGTTGAGTGTTGTATGTAACAGTTATTTGTTCAAGCACTTACATTTCTTCCCTTCCAGTTGATGGTAGTGGTTGGGGGCCAGGCACCAAAGGCTATCCGCAGTGTGGAGTGCTACGACTTTAAAGAAGAGCGGTGGCACCAGGTGGCAGAGCTGCCTTCTCGGAGGTGCAGGGCAGGTGAGCTTCGTGATGGAGAGTACCTATTAGAAAGCTGGGCATGGTGGCTCAGGACTAGAATCACAGCAGGAGGTTGAGGTAGGAGGATCTGGAGTTCCTGGTCATCCTAGTCTAGTGAGGATAGTCAGTTTGAGCCTTGTCTAAAAAAGGAAAAGAAGAGGAAGAAGGAGGAAGAAAGAATATGTATTGGAAAAGCTCTGCCTGAGACAACTCTGGTTAAACACTGGCTCAGGCACCTCGTAAAGCTCACTTAAGAGGAAGACTGATGTCTACAAATCTTACCTCAAAGCTAAAGGCAATGGGTCTCTGGGACATTCCACTGAAGCAGTCATCCGATACGGGTCCACGGACAATACTTTGGTAATGTGCATTGAAGTAGCCAACTGGCTATGTGTCATAGGAGGGAGACCTTTACAAACACTTGTCTCGCAAAGCTTCATCGTCTTTGTAGGTGTCACTCTAGTCCAGGCTGACCTGGAGCCACTCTGCAGCCCAGGCTGGTCTCAAACTCCTAGCGATTCTCCTACTCAGCCTCCTTAGTCCTGGAAGTAAAAACGTGAGCCGCCACGCCTGGCTTCTAAGTCTTATGTATTCTGTGAGAAGTGGGTTATGATATGTTGGATTTTACCATTCTGAGCTCCACAGGACTTTTCTGTGTATGAACCTGGAGATTAAACTGAACCAATCCAAAAACCAGAACCTGAAAGGGATCACTGCTCTCTCCTACTTTAACTTCTGCTTTGTTTTTGTTTTAGAGATAGTCTTGCATGTAGCCCAGGCTGGCCTGGAACTCCAGATCCTTCTCTTCAGCCTCTCAGGTGCTGGGATTAAAGATGTGCACCATCGTGGCCAGTTGCTGCTCTGTCTTAGCTAGATACTGCTCTAAGCCTCTGGGGCAGTTTGCTGGATCTTTTCCTAGTTACCTTGACTGAACTATGGAGAGCTGTTTTCTTGCTGGGGACCCTAGGTTCTCAACGATGCTTCAGCAAGCACTAAGCCACAGGTGCTGGCATTCTGGCACCTCACAAATACTTCTTGAAATAGACGGTCATTGGCCCAAACTAATCAGAATACTCAGTTGCAAATGCCGAGAGTCCTTCCTGGGATGGCAACGTGGACCCATAATTCCATCTTTTTTAGTGCAGTGAGTTCTTAGTAGGACACAGTTCTGTGATGGCGACAGCTTCTCTAGACTTCCTTCTTGCCTTGTTTTCTTTCAATGGCCGTAGGTGTTAGTCAGTGGAAGAACACCTGCCTACCTTGTGTGAGGCCTTTGGTTGGAGCTTCTGTCACACACACACACACACACACACACACACACACACACACACACACACACACACACATTTCATTTTGTAGTCTAATTCTAGTAGTTTCTGTATGTGTTTGAGGTCTAAGTCCTCTCCATGCTATGCAAACACTTCACTACTGAGTTATAGCCCTAGCCTGCTAGTTGTGAATTGATTGTTAACTTTAAAAAAAAAATTCTTATTTATCTGCATGAGTGTATGTATATATGGGTGCCCCAGGGTTGGCTTTATGTGTGTGGCTGGGGAATTGAACCCAGGTCAACAGGCTTCGCAAACAAGCATGTTTAACTGCTGAGCCATTTCCTCAGCCCTTGAACATTTAAACTGTCTTCAATCTTATCTTACTATAAACAGTGCTAGAGTGAGTTCCTAATACATACGCCATTGTGCACTTGTGATTTTATTTATTTATTTATTGTAAATATCTTTATGATGAATAAGCATATACCTCTCTCAGGAGTGTTGTGTTCTGGAAGCAGCTGTAAACCTCTGGGAAGCAGCCTTGCTTTAGATTGTGCTAGTAGATGGCAGATATTCATCACAGAGTGATGTTTTCCTTCTGCAGGGATGGTCTATATGGCTGGACTTGTTTTTGCTGTTGGTGGCTTTAATGGCTCCTTGAGAGTTCGCACTGTTGATTCCTACGACCCCGTGAAAGACCAGTGGACCAGTGTGGCTAACATGCGCGACCGCAGAAGCACCTTGGGAGCAGCCGTGTTAAATGGGTTGCTGTATGCAGTGGGGGGCTTTGATGGGAGCACAGGTAATCTCCTTCATCTCTCTCACACTGCTCTGAAGTGAACGTGGTGACCACAACTTGTGGTCAGGTTAGCACACATTTGAGTGTTGAAGCGGGTATTGTTTTTAAAGATGCTTCAAAGTGACGTCAAGAATCTCTTTAAAGTGGGGTGGGGGTGCACACTCAAAATCCCACCAGTGGGGAGGATGACTGTTAAATAGATAGATGGTCTCAAAAATTAAAACAAATTAAAATAAGATGAAAGAATTTCTTTACAAGATTTAATTGCCTGGCATGGTGCGCACACCTTTAATCCCAGCACTTGGGAGGCAGAGGTGGGAGGATCACTATGAGCTCAAGGCCATCTGTGACTACTTAGTGAATTCCAGGTCAGCTTGGGCTAGAGTGAGACCCTACCTCAAAAAACAAAATAATAATAATAATAATAATAATAATAATAATAATAATAATTTAATTAAGAGTGCTGAGTATATCCATTTTCTTATCCTTGTCAGTCATCTCGCCGAGTTTAAAAGGACAGTAGCTTGAGCAGGTGTGTCTAGAAGAGACCCTGTTCCCACCAGTCATGGACTTAACTGTTTTTAGATCCTAATTTTTTTCTTTTAATTTTAGCCCAATGTGATGTAGACAAGGTATTTTTTCCTTAGTAATATTGATATAAAAGATTGAGTGTGCTTCAATGAAGGGTGTTGTGCTTTGTTGCAGGTTTATCATCCGTGGAAGCATATAACATAAAGTCTAACGAGTGGTTTCACGTGGCGCCAATGAACACGAGGAGAAGCAGTGTGGGCGTGGGTGTGGTGGGAGGTAGGTGCTGGTTCACCCTCCAGGTGAATGCTTTTCCAGGTACACTAGGCTGCCTGGCTCTGCAGAGTGGTTTTTTCAGGCAGCTGAGCACTCACTTTATAATTGGGCCAGTGAATGCTCGTTTCAAAAAGTCATAATCGCTATAAATTTTTAATTACCCTCCTCTTACAATTAGCTTTTCTATATGAAGTCACCTGTATACGCCTTTTCTCTCCCTCTACCCTCCCCTTCCCCCTTCTTCTTCCTTTCTCTTCATCATTTCCCCTACCCATGTTTGTCTGTGTGTGACAATATAAGATTATCAATTGATTTTTTTTTTTTAATATAGTACTGGGGTTGGAACCCAGAGCCTCACATACAATAAATAGACATGTGCTTTTCCTCTTAGAACTGTCCCTTCCCCCAGCCTTGTCACCTCATCTTATTGCAGCTGTTTGAGATGCAAATTTCATGATTTATATGCAGAAGTTTGTATCTGGAGAAAGGCTGCTTAACACGCACGCACGGGATGGATTGCCATAGTTACTTATTTATATCCCACCTTGCTCCCAAACAGGATTTGTTACTTGTAGATGTGTGTGTGTGTGTTCAAATACTTGCAAAGCCTGCCAGCCCATGTTTCATTCCCCACTATCCATATAAAGCCAGATACACAAAATAGCACATATGTCTTATGTCCCTTTGCAGAATCAAGAGGACCTGGCATGCACATACTCTCTCCCCCAACTCCTCAAATTACATAAATAAAAATACTTCCAAAGAAGGATTTCCTGGGAGGGGGCAGGGAAATGCTTTATCTACATAGAATTCAAACACCACCCAGTTTTCCCATTTAACATATATAGTTCCATGTTTATCAGTTACTTTCTCATTGCTGGGAACAAGTATCTGACCAGAAGCAACTGATGGAAGGAAATAGTTTTGATTCACCTTACAGTTTAGAGGATAGAGTCCATCGTGGCAGGGAAAGGCTGGGGTGTTGAAGCTATAGTCACCCCAGACAGGAAGCAAAGAACAGCAAGTGGGGTTGGACTCTAAAACCTGCAGGTCCACCCCTCAGTGACTCACTTCCTCCAGCAAGGCTCCACCTTCTAAAGGTTCCACAACCTTCCTGACCAGTGAGTGCTACCAGCTGGGGATTGAGTACTCATGTTATGGAGGACATGCTTTCATTCAAACCGCTACGCCCACAGTTCATTTGAGAACATCTTGATTCCAACCCCAAAGTAGCCTTACTTCCCCTTAGCTGGTATGCCTCTCCTCCCCAGCCCTCAGCAATCACTAGTTGACTTACTGTCGCTGTGTGGATTTCTCTTTTCTGGACATTTCATATAAATGAAACCATATTGTGTGATGGTTGGTGACTTGGCTTTTCTCACTCAGAACACTGTTTCCAACGTCACCCATGATGTAGTTTTACTGCCTTGTGGCTTTTTACTGCCAAATAGTACTTCAATGCGCTCTGTTAATAACTTTTTAATGGGATTGAACCCAGGGCCTCATGCATAGGAGGCAAGCAGTCACTGAGCTGCCGCCTCAGCTATTACTGTTCTTGATTTACATGGCCACTCCCTCCCCAGATCTGCTAAGAAAACTTTGATATTTTTGTGCTTTAGGTTGTTGTTCATGTATCAACTAATGTTATCTAAAGATATGAATTTATTTCTGCCCTTTATCAGTCAGATTATTGATAAAAATGCAAAATTAACAGCCTCATCTACACCATGAGGCTCTTCATAATATGATTTGCTTATGCCACCAGCTGCCATCAGGGAAGACTATAATATATTTTATTAAAACAAGCTGTGCATGGTGGCGCACACCTTTAATATCAGCACCCGGGAGGCAGAGGTAGGAGGATTGCTGTGAGTTTGAGGCCAGCCTAGGACTACTGAGTGAATTCTAGGTCAGCCTAGGCTAGAGTGAGACCCTACCTCAAATAAATAAAATAAAACCAAAAACCAAGAATACTCGAGAGGAAGCTCTGCTACCATAGAGGAACATCTGTTGATATTTCATGGCCTGAGATGGATTACCTGCAGCTGTGGCTTTCTTTGTGGTCCCATGTCTAGGTCTGCTCTATGCTGTGGGGGGTTATGATGGAGCCTCACGCCAGTGTCTCAGCACAGTGGAATGCTATAATGCCACCACAAACGAGTGGACCTATATAGCAGAAATGAGTACCAGACGGAGCGGGGCAGGTAAATATGAACCCAGTTAGCAATGGAAGCCTGGAAACAGTGGGACCTGAACAGGTGAAATGATTCCTTGGCCTCTGTTTACATCATCTGAAAGTATATGCTGGTTTGAGAGGCACTACTAAATGGTTTTAAGTTCTAGTGGTAAGTAGCACTTTGACAAAATCAAGTTTAAGTTCTAAGGGCTATAGTGAAAGGCTTCTCTCCTTTAGTTAATGTTTCTCATTCCTCTTGGTCTGTTGTTGAGTAATCAAGCCTTTTCATACCCATTCTTAAAATGGTGTGTTTTCACGTACAGAAGATTCTGTGAGAGTGGTTTTCAGGGTGATCTTATAAAGGGCTTTTACACATTTCTGTTCGGTTTGATCTTCCTCCTCTTCTCAGAATAAATGTTCCATTCATTACCTTCTCTTAAATTGTATGCTCACATGTCAGGTTCTTTTTATTATGAATTATCATTTCAAAACTTTTGTTTATACAGCATTTGAGTCAACTGTAAGTGCCTTGTGCCTCTTGCTCTACTACAGTTTGGTTGGTTGTGTTTTGTAGGTGTTGGTGTGTTAAACAACTTATTATATGCTGTAGGAGGTCATGATGGTCCTTTAGTACGAAAAAGTGTTGAAGTCTATGATCCCGCCACAAATGCATGGAGGCAGGTTGCAGATATGAACATGTGCAGAAGAAATGCAGGTATCTATGTAGTTTAAAATTATATAAGATGGCAAAATTTATATTGAATTCTTAGAGATTTTTTTTCTGTGTATTCCCATTAGTCTTTAATAATCTCCATTCCCTGATAAAGAGCTGGAGCTCTTGAATGCAGACAGTTATATAATAATCCTATAAAGTACTTACCTAGGGCTGGGGGCACAGCTCAGTGGTTGAGCCCTTGCCTAGCAAATGTAAGATCCTAGATTGGATCCTCAGTGTCACCAAAAACCTAGTAGGGAGATGGCTCAGTTATTAAATACTTGCCAGGCAAGCATGAGGACCTGCTGAGTTCAGATCCCCCCAACCCATTATGTTGCGTGCCCATAAACCCAGCACTTGTGAGGCAGAGGAGATAGTCAGATCCCTAAGTCAAGCTGTCTAACTCGAGTCAGTGATCTCTGGGTTCAGTGAGATGCTGTCTGAATAAATAAGGTGGAGATAGATGGAAAGAGACACCTGGCATCAACCTCTGACCTCCACATGTATACACATTCATGTACACATAAGCCTGCATAGCATGTTGAACCCAGGTCCTTAGGCCCTGCAGGCAAGCACCTTAACCAGTGAGCCATCTCTCCAGCCCAACATAAACATTTTTGAAACCACATATCCATACTGGAGGTCCAGTTCTTAGGGTTTTGTCTAGTTAAGTAAATATAACAGGTTAAGAAGTCACCTGAGGGGCTGGGAGATGGCTCAGTGGTAGAGGGCTTTTTCTGGCAAAGCCTACTGGCCTGGGTTCACTTCCCCAGCACCCACATAAAGTCAGACACAGAAAGTGATGCAAGCATCTGGAATTCATCTGCAGCAGCAATAGACTTTGGTATAACTCCACCCCCACTCACCCCCACACATGCAAATACATTAATTAAAACATAAAAAGGAGAGATTTGAGCCAAGTGTGGTAGTGCACACCTGTAAGCCTAGCACTTGGGAGGTAGAAGCAGGAGGATTTCAACTTCCTGTCCAGCCAGGGGTATATAATGAGACTGTCACAAAACAAAATAAGTATTATGTGAATCTGGAGGGGAAGTCCAAACAGATCACTTACATTGAATATAGTTCAAAGTTTCCAGAAAATGGAAAAATAAACAAACAATCAAAAACATAGTTTTCAGAACACAGATGCCTTCAGGATTTGAGAACCAATTGCAGCCATATGTTGCTTAATGACAGAGCCATGTTTTGAGAATTCATCTTCAGGCAACTATTGACAATATAATAGCATATACTTCTATAAACCTAAGGTGTCAGTCATTCCACATTTGGTACAGTAATAAAACACAGATATAAGATGTATGAGGCCGCTGCCTGTGTAGCATGGCACACTTTTTTATATAAAAAATAAAGGATATACTGCAAAGATGACTCTAAAATGCATACTGGTCTTTCCTTGTGGGGGACATTTGCATTAAATCCTTTTCCGTCCCCTTCTTTCTTTTGCAATGCTGAGGACTGGTTCATGCATGCTAGGCAAATGGTCTACGGCCCCGCTCTTTGCTTCTTTTGGGCTAAGCAATCAATATAAAAATATAAATATATAAAATATATTTGGATTCCCTAAGAAGCTGATATTGAGATTTACCAGTTTGACCTTTAACATATTCTCTCTCTCTCTCTCTCTCTCTCTCTCTCTCTCTTTAATGAAGTGAAGACCAAACCTACAAAGCAGAGCAATGAAGAGTAGATGAGACAGTGCACATGGAAGGCCACTATGGCTTTAATGATACGCTTAGGCCACACACAGAAGGAATTCTGATTAGTTGCTAGTCTTCTTCCTCTTCCTCCCTTCTTTTATGGGAGGAGTGTCTTTTACCCACACAAAGGTTTATAAACAATTGTTTTCTCTGCATAATTTTTTAAAGGTGTTTGTGCAGTTAATGGTCTGTTATATGTTGTCGGAGGCGACGACGGGTCCTGTAACTTGGCGTCCGTGGAGTATTATAACCCCACCACAGATAAGTGGACGGTGGTGTCATCCTGTATGAGTACAGGGAGAAGCTATGCAGGTAATGATCATCTGTCTCATTGCTCTATCCTCTAGTATAACACACCAAAGGCCATCATTTGATTTCACAAGCCTTTACGCTATAAGAGAAAGTCATCTATGTCTTAGCCTTAAATAATTGACATTGGCTACGTATATTCTCAAAACAAGGCAGCATTTCTTTCTTTCTTTTTTTTTTGGTTTTATGAGGTAGGGTCTCGCTCTAGCCCAGGTTGACCTGGAATTCACTCTGTAGTCTCAGGGTGGCCTCGAACTCATGGTGATCCTCCTACCTCTGCCTCCCAAGTGCTGGGATTAAAGGTGTGCGCCACCATGCCCAGCTACAAGGCAGCATTTCTGATCTGTCATTTAATTGTTAAAATCCTAAATCTGAAGCCTAGAAGTACTGCATAAATTTGGATATGATTGAAGTCTATGTGGTGAAGAAGAGTTTACTGTATGGTAAGGCTTTAATGCCTTAGAAAGATGTGTGACTAATGCTACAACATCTCCTCGAGACAAGCTCCAGGACAGTGTCATCATGAAGCTATGGAGTCATTTCTTTCTGTACTATACCATTAGTTGAGTTACATAATTGGTTGTGGGTTTTTTTTTTTTTTTTGGTTTTTCAAGGTAGGGTCTCTCTCTAGCCCAGGCTGACCTGGAATTCACTATGTAGTCTTAGGGTGGCCTGGAACTCATGGTGATCCTCCTACCTCTGCCTCCCGAGTGCTGGGATTAAAGGTGTGCGCCACCACGCCTGAGTTACATAATTTTTTTATTTATTCTCTTAGTTAAACAAATGATAGTAGTCTTCAATAATCAGTCTTTCAGACTATATGTTATTTATCCTGTGATGCTTTTAAAATAGTAGAATGTAACAAAATAGATGAAACAGTAAGAAGTAACCTCTATTAATTAATCATTACTATCGTTTATCTACCACCCCACAGCAACATTTTACAGAACTACATATAATAGGATCCTAGAATAAAATGACTTAGTATCAGGTGAACTTTTTCATCAATTCCATTGAAACATAGATTTGATCATGTGTGTTTTAAAGATTATAGTTTTATTACTTTTGATATTCATACATCCCCATGAAACCATCACCATGGTCAAGATGGTAAATATAATGTCTTTTTGACCCTTTGCGTGTTAGGTCAGAGTTGTTGTTTTCTGAGTAAAGCAGTTTTCCTCAAATAATCACTACAATGAGCAAAGAGTTAGTGTCTGATATAGACCTTGTTCAGAATGAGATGTCAGAGCCACGGATAGTAAAATGGTAACGCTACTAAACTATAGGACAGAGATCTTGAAACCAGCATGGCTTTTTGGTCCCATCCCTGTGGCTTTAGTATCAGAATTCAATATTTCTTCAGAGATACAGCATGCTGCCCGTGACAGTTTTTATTGTTTTATTTCTTTGTTCAGGGGTCACAGTTATTGATAAACCATTATGAGCCTGAAGGACATTTCCAGCATATTTATACATGAGAAACAGGCTTCAACAAGTATTTCTGAAGTGACTGAGAAACTAGCACTTCTCCACTTGTAGCTGCACTTTAAGTCTCAGCAGAAGATCAGATCGTCTGTCTGCCTTTAGAGGCCTCGGATCCTGAAGATTATTTTTGGTAGAAGCACCGCCGTGTAGGCTTTTACTGCAGTGAGCAGCAGCTGACTGACTTTTAACGAGAAACCTGGACTGCAGTACTTACTCTGCGGTCATTAGTCAACAGCCGCTTTCATAAAATCTAGTTCTAATCCACCCTGAATGACTGGATTCTTTTGTGAAAGAGGATAAAGTTAATGAGTGCTCTGTAAAATTAAGTTTTACCTTTATTCCTTTTCCTGAAAAAAAAAAAAAAATCTGTATGCCCAGGAACTGAAACTCTGGACAGATATTAAAATCTATGTAAGTATACAAAATAATTGAGGGATAAACCTGTTTGCTTTTATAAGTATCTTTGATTACATGACTATAATAAATTGTGTGCATATAAATGTGTGTCTATATGCTTTCCTTTAAATATGTTTGAAAAGATGTTTGAAATTTGATTATCTATTTATAATTGGCACAGTACTTTGAATTATGCCAGTAATACATTGTAAAACAGAGTTGTATTTTTTGATATTTAACAATGCTTAACACTTTAAAATGCCACTTCTGAGGAATGAACATGGTGTGACACACTTGAATATGTGTGATGCCAAACTTTTTTAAATAAAGTATAAATTATGCTTATTTATTATTTTCTTTAGTTTGATCTTGGTCATGTTTTGGTGTGTATTTTTTAATTTTTATTCTTAAAGTAACACTTTTGGCATGAACATAACTGCAGGTTTTGATGACTATAATGAATGTCTGGAATTCAACTGAATTTGCATGGTCTTAAGAATTTTTTTCTGTGTGTATAAATTTAGCTGCTATTAACGGAAGAGAGAGCTTTCAGTGAGTCTTTATGTGCATTGATCAGATATAGTTTTTTTCTGAGATCTTCAACTAATCTCACTTTAAAGATGACCAAAACATGTCTTTCTTGAACTATCTTTGAATAAAAATTTGTATATCATTTGTTTCACAATGTCCTTGATTTTCATCTGTTCAGATTCATAATAAGAAAATTGCCTGTTGAGATTTTTCTGGTTCCTTTATAAAATCTGCATCCCCTAACTTCACACATATAAATGGGCCAAGGAGACAGCTTGTTCTACACGAAGGAGCACTTCAAGCCCCAGAACTTACATAAAGCTGGTGCCAGAGTGCTAGCACCTCTAATCCCAGCGCACCTGCAGCAAGCACGAGGAGACGGGAAAATCCCCTCCCCTCTCCACCCCAGAAGCTTGCAGGTCAGCAAGCCTGGAGAATGAAGCAGTGAACAGTCATGAGAGTTTGTGCTTTAAACAAGGTGAAGGTGAGGACTAACCCTCAGAGTTACCCTCTGACCTCCACAAACATGCAACGACATGTGTGCATCTCTACTCACACACAGATCACACATATACACATACATACGTATGTACACACACATATATATTCTTATAAATCTGTGTTTTTAACTTCTTGCCTACAATGTAAGTCTATTAAATGAACTGACGGCACTGAAATTTGTTCTTTAAGAAAAGTTAACCTTACCCATCAAGGAAAAGTCTCGAGGATTGGATAATTATAAACTTTATATTTTTCTTCTTCAACAGGACACAAGATAAAATAAGTAGCATTGGACAAAAGAAGTCAAAGAAAATAATTTTTATAAAGCAATTAAGCAAATTGTGGTTTTGATATTAAATAAAAAGAATTGAGATTGGAGTTGGGGAGGGGAGTGGAGAGCTTATCTCTGGGCACAGCAGAAAAGGAAGGGACTGAAAGGAAGTAATGAAATACCATGTTTATTCCTCAAAGAGAAATTTAAAGGCTTAGCCTGAGCTGTTGCAGAATAGATAATATGAGGAAAGGTATCTAGGTACTAGATACAGATAGTTCAAATTTAAATAGAACTGTAATAAACAGTTGAACTTGCAACTCTAAATGAAAATAGAATTTATTCTGAAAAGTCCAGTGCTGACTTGATAAAACATGAATTCACATTGAGGGGCTAATAAATTTGTTCTCTATCAGCTGTTTCTGACAGCAACACCAAGAAAAGTGTGAGGCTGTTTTCTTTCCTAATCACATCCTGCAAAAATAGAGGGAAAAGGGCTGGAGAGATGGCTCAGTAGTTAAGGTGCTTGCCTGCAAAGCCTAACCAGGTTCAATTCCCTGATACTCATGTAAAGCCAATTGTACTAAGTGGTCCATGCATCTGGAGTTCATGTGCAGTGGTTGGAGGCCCATTCTTTCTGTCTTTCTTCTCTCTTTCTTTCTCTTCTTGCAAATAAATAAATAAATTTTTTTTTAAATAGGAGGGAAAATGGTACCTCCTATCCTTTCTCAGCACAGAGCACCTCTATTATTGGTTGTGTGTGGAGTTTCTCCCCACACATCAGCACTTCTCCAGAGGATGTCAACTGGGCACCTTGCAGTTCAGCTCTGACCTGTGTGCAGATCTCCCAGGCTGAGGGCTCAGCACCCTCAGGCTGCCTCCGCTTCAGATGCCAATTATGGGTTCTCCCACTGGTACTTCTAGCCAACTGGTTACAAATTGGCATTCCTAGTCCCTTTTTGTTATAGTAACTTACCAGGACTGCTCAAAACTCAAGGAACCACATTTACTGTCTTTAAAAAAAAAAACCACACTTTTGTGTGGGAGGAGGGTGTGGGCACATGGTTTATATATGAAGGTCAAAGGATGACCTCAGTTGACAGTCCTCCCCTTCCACATTGCTTAAAACAGAGTCTCGTGTTTGTCACTGAGCACACCAAAGTAGTTGGCCTGCAAGCTTCCAAAGGATTCTCCTGTCTCTTGCCTCCCGTCTTGCTGTAGGAACACAGATTACAGACCGTGGCACACTGAGCTTCATATGGGTTCTGGGATCTGATCTCATACCCCCTGCTTGCCCAGCAAGTACTTTCACTTCCTGAGCCTCTCCCCAGGCCTGGTGTCATCATGAAGGGTACAACTTGAGGGACATGCTGAGGTGCGGGGAAAAGGTTTTTTGTCTTCTCTGTCCCACCACCTCGCACCCCCACATGTTGGGGTTTCCATAGAGCTTGTTTCTGCTCTTGTTGGAGGTGGGTGGGTGAGGCTGGAAGTTCCAGCCCTCAATTCCTTTAATCATGTGGTGTTTGTGGTCACTGGTACCACTTGTCATCTCTTAGCATCAGTTCGGGTATGAGCAAAATGAGCTCACTGAATAACCAGACTCCTGTCAGGATAGGCTTTGGGAGCACAGTGACAGGAGCGGGACAGAGTACCTGGGACTGCACAGTTCACATTACACCACACCTCGAGACACTGAGCTCCATCCATGTATGTGATTGTGGGCATGCACGAGCCAGGGCAACATGTTGAGGCAGAGGACTACTTTAGGTGATGGTCCTCGCTTTCCGCTTCCTTCACCAGGATAGCTGGTCTCTGAGCCTCTGGGGATTCTCCTGACCCTGCCTCTTCTCTTGCCTGTAGGCATGCTGGGATTACTGACATGCCAACTACAGTGTCTAACTTTACGTGGGTTCTGGCAGTCCAAACTCAGGTACTCATCACTACCCAACAAGCACTTTATCCACGGAGCCATCTCCCAAGCCCCATTGTCTACAGATTTTAATCTCTCTCTCTCTCTCTCTCTCTCTCTCTCTCTCTCTCTCTCTCCCTCCCTCTCCCCCTCCCTCCCTCTCTCTCTCCCTCTCTCTCCCTCTCCCCCCCCCTCTCATTTGCCAAGGTTTGTGAGTAACTACATTGCTAATTTGTGGTTTGTTTTTTCCCCTAACATGGAAACATGCTCACCTTGATCTCGTGTGAAAAAAAAAAAGAGGTCAGGTGTTGAGTCCTAGAAGATCCTAGAAGTTTTACCAAGAAGCAGCTCCAGGTTTGAGCAAAGTTCAAGGGCAGATCCCGGCACTGTATTTTTTTTGACTTGGATGAAAGTATCCAGACCTGTTTTTCCCTGTTCTTTGAGGGCTCTGGCATGATCCTAGGATTTGCTCTTCATGGACTTGGTGTATTAGGTGTATTGTGTAAGATAGTATTTTGTGTCCTTGGATGAGGCTACCTTACCTCTGTTTGCTCTTAAGCAAATCGCCTCTTGACTTAGATGGCTGTCAGTGGTTGGTGTTGGAGAGCAGCCTACATGGGAAGATGCAACCATACTTCTGAGTCAAGGTGCTATCATTCTTACTCTGAACTTCACCTCTCTTTGAGGAAAAGCCCAGTGTTCATAGTTGGAACCCACAAGCACAGAAACAGAGGGCTTTGGGATTGTATCCTCGAACCTATGTCTTTTGACTTTCCTTAACGTTAGACTCTTGTCATTGTGAAAATGAAGATAGTCATTCTGTGTCACAAGGTTGTCACAGTACTCGAAGGACACGATGGATATTGATGTGCTTGAAGTACAGAAGGCCCTCAGGAAGTCACCTGAGTCTACCCTTCATTGCAGGGAAATAAAGGAGTTGAGCCTCCATTTCTGTCCAGCTCTGAATCTCCAAGGTTCAAAATAATAATTGGACCAATTCACATAGACACATATCTTCTGGATCAGAAAATATGTCATGTGTAGTAGGACTCTTCACTCAGAAATAACCAACACTTACTGAGCACCTTTGTATTTTGGTGCTGAGGAGCAAACCCAGTCCTTCATGTATGCTAGGCAAGGGATCTACCACTGAACTACCTCCCCAGCCTACTGAGTATGTGACTCTCGGCACTTACTGTAACTCAGACACTGCACTTGGGTGGTGCATACTGCTGGTAATGCTGACCCCACTGTGCACATTTTTAGTGCATGTAACAGTTTCTTGCTTGTTGCTGGGAAAAAATAATCTGAGCAGAAGTGACTTACAGCTCACAGTTTTGAGGGGCATTTTCATTGAGGTCTAGAAGGCATGGAAGCGGTGGGAAGTTGGTGTCACACTGTAGTATGGGAAGGAAAGATAAAGGAAGTAAAGGAGGAAGAAAGAA
Source organism: Zapus hudsonius (assembly GCA_004024765.1). Lineage (NCBI taxonomy): Eukaryota > Metazoa > Chordata > Mammalia > Rodentia > Dipodidae > Zapus > Zapus hudsonius. Next base: position 51,134 of record PVHP010002389.1, read on the forward strand.
GAGAAAGAAAATAAAAAAAAAACAGGACATGGGGTGTGGCTGCAACAGCCTGAGGCCCACCCCCAGTGACACTTCTCCAGCAAGGCTCCACCTCCTAGAGACTCCACAACCATCCCAAGTCTTGCCACCAACTGGGGCTCTCGTATTCCAACTAGTCTCTGAGAGGCGTTTTCACATTCCAACCTGAACCACCATAGTGGGGTTGGTTGAAGGCAACAGGTTTGGGCAGAGGGAAAAGTTGAGCTGCAGGGCTGGGCAAAGTATCCCTGGACTGGGCTGAACAATTGGGTGCACACCTCCCCCCCTCCCTGCCCTGCAATTACAGGGGTCCAAGATAGGGCTCCCCCTCCCCACAGGGACAGGTCCTTCTGCTACGATGCTTTACTAACAACGAGTGTACTAAACAGTGTGTGCATCCACTGAGAGACAGGACTGTTCCAGTTACTTTCTCATTGCTGTAGCAAATACATGGCAAAAAGAAGCCCAACAAAGTTTATTTCAGCTTATAAATTCGGGAGATTCTTTTGATCATGGAGGCTGGTTGGGAGGGAGGACAGCAGGAGTGTGAAGCAGCGGTTCACATGCATCTGGAATCAGAGTGTTGCTCAGCTAGCTTTCTGGTTTATATGCAGTTTAGGGACCTCAGCCCATGAAATCCCACTGCCCACATTTAAGGAGGGTCTTTCCACCTCAACTAACCTAATTTAGAAAAGCCCTCACAGATGTACTCAGAGGTTGACCATCACAAATTCCTAACAGAGATGCCTTTTAAGGTGAGTTCCTCAAGGAGATGTACCTGAGTTCTAGGAAATGGGTGATGGACTGAATGTTGGGGTGGGAAGAGGGCCACCGAGCCAAGGTGTGGAGACAGGAACCAGAGCAATAGCGAGCGACCTTTCAGAAACTGTGGGAAGGGCCTTATCACAATGTGCACATAAAATATGGTACACAATATATTTCTAATTTTTGTATGCCAATTATACTTCTGGATAGATGTGGAGTCTCACTAGTCCAGATAGTGCCTGGTATGCTTTTTTTTTCAAAGTTGCTTAACGATTTTTCTTGTTTTGAGATAAGGTCATGCTTTGCATTTCTGCCTGGCCTGGTATTAAGATGCCCATACTAGCCTCAAACTCAGGACAATTCTGCCTCAGCATCATCGAGTACTGGGATTACAGGCTTTTATTATCGATGAATGTATTGTTTGAGTTTAACTTGGGAGTTGTGTATGAGTACTGGCACACCCACAGGAGTATGTGGAGGTCAGAGGACAGCATGGATGCCATTCATCTCCCACCTTGTATGAGGCAGAATCGTTCACTGCATACACCATGCTCGCTTGCCTGAGAGTTTAGGGGGCATTCACCGGAATTACAGACGTCTGCTACAGGGTGGGGCTTTACACGGGTTCTGGGGATCCAAACTCAGGTCCCTCAGGCTTGCACAAGTGTTTTGTTCACTAAGCCATCTCCTCAGCCTCCCATCCTCTCCCACTATATATAAATTTTTTTTTTTGAGGTAGGGCCTCACTCTAACTCAGGCTGATCAGGATTCACTATGTAGTCTCAGGGTGGTCTCGAACTCCCAGCTACCTGACACCTTTAATCTGTTGAGAATTAAAGGTGTGCCACCCTCTCCCACTTGTGAGGCTGGGTAAAACTGCTCTAGTGGAGGCTGACCTTGAACTCCTGCTCTTCCCACCAATTGGGATTATAGATTTGTGCCACCATGACCACCACTCTGAACTTGGATTTTTGTTTTTTAAGGTATGCTTTCCTTAAGTGAAAGTTTAGCTCCACCTTGGGTCAAAGGAGCCTTCTCCCTGCATGCACCCTTCTCACCCAGCCAGTTCCCAGGGCTGGATCTGGTCTCCCACCTGCACCACAGGGGATGTAGGAGCAGGGGAGGATAAATGGCTACCTCTGTTCTACGTGTAGTTCATCAAAGGATAATAAAGAAGACAGAGGAAAACTAGGCAGCGTAGGCTAGGGTCATCCTTGGCTACGCAGGCCAGCCTGGGCTACATGACACATGTCTCAACCAACACCCAGAGGGGAGGAGAAAGGGGAAGAGAGGGAGGTAGCAGGGAGGCGAGACTGCCCGTTTTATTTTTTATTTATTTATTTATTTATTTTTGGTTTTTCAAGGTAGGGTCTCGCTCTAGCCCAGGCTGACCTGGAATTCACTCTGTAGTCTCAGGCTGGCCTCGAACTCACGGCGATCCTCCTACCTCTGCCTCCCGAGGGCTGGGATTAAAGGCGCGCGCCACCACTCCTGGCCTCGAGGCGCGTTTTAAAACCCCGCGGTTTTGGTCCAAGAACGCCGAGCCGCGGTTACCACGGCGACGTCGGCCCCGCCCCCTCACGCCGTCACGCGCCCCCGCGCTGCCCCGCCCCCGACGGCGCGCCGACGTCGACCACTGGCTGTCATCCCGGGTCTCACTATCCTCACTCCATCCGCCCAGCCAATGGCCGGGGCCGTCGGGGACTCGGTGACGTGAGTCACGCGCCGCCGGCATCGGCGCCGACCCATCAGCGCTCGAGGAAGGCGGGGCGGGAGCTCTGACGGACCAATCAGGACGGGCGAGGCCGGCCGCGCCCTCGACCCCGCCCCCGGGCCGGGAGAGGTAAGGTCCCCGGGCTGCTGCGCAGGTGAGGGGCCCGGGCGCTCGGCTCGTGCGGGAGGAGCGGGGCGCGGGCCGGCGGCGGGCTGACCGACGGACGGACGGACGGACGGACGGACAGGCTCCAGGCTGCTCGGGGATCCACAGGTAATTCAGTGATTCTGTTTCCGTCCCCCTCTCCTCCGCCATGAGGACCTAGTGAAGCATCTTGCCTAACGATGAGAAATCCAACCAAAAAAAAAAAATCTTTCCATTCTTCCAGGACTTGCATTTATTTCTCTCTGTTGTCTTTAATTCTTTTCCCTTTGTTCAGATTTCCCTCCTCGGTGGAAATCTGGAGATCAACCCCTGGTTGTTCATGAAACCAAGTGTCTCGGCTTTGGGTGACATTTGGATGTCTTTCTTTCTTTCTTTCTTTCTTTCTTTCTTTCTTTCTTTCTTTCTTTCTTTCTTTCTTTCTTTCTTTCTTTCTTTCTTTCTTCTTTCCTTCTTTCCTTCTTTCCTTCTTTCCTTCTTTCCTTCTTTCCTTCTTTCCTTTCTTTCTTTCATCATTAGTAAGTAGAAACTCTGTGTGTACAAGTCTTGTGTTGGCACCTCCATATCCCTCCTCCTGGCTCCTGCTCCATGCCAGAATTGCTCCATGGGATGGAGGAACAGCAGACTGTTTGTTTGTTTAATGACTTTTAATGGACGCAGTAGAGAGACTAGGACCTTTCGTGGGACATGACTTCAAGTCAGACATTGAAGATGTATTTGGGAGGACGCACCTGCTGAACTTTTGGATGCATTCCGTTCAACCTAGGTCTGAACTTATCCAAAGTGGAGATGGCCAGGGGCATTGTGGGTAATCAGGACCTAGGGTTTGGAGGAGGGGGTTTGAGACAGAGATGATCGCTATCAGGGTACTTTGTAGATCAGGAGATCTGATTGGATTACTAGGTTAGAAGCAGCATCAGGCTTCCTTGCTCAGGAACGCCCTTGACTTCTTTCATATTTCCTGGTTAAGTCCTGGGTCTGCTGTTCCCTCCACTTAAAGCAATATTCCAGCCCTCTATCTTCCTGCAGCCTGGCCCCTTTCCCCTGAGGTTCCAGCTTCAAGTGTAGAGCACCTTTGTCTAGTCCTGTCCCTCTCTTCTTGGCTGTCTCTAGCTCCCTTGTCAAATCGTGTGATCCTCACCAGATTTTATAATTTGGGAAGTGAAGGGGTGAAGACAGCAAGTAGAAGTTGACTGGGAAGCCTCAACACAAGTTAAATAATTAGAGGGAATACTTGTGAATCCAAGAACCAAGGAGAGCAAGGTCAATGTTAAATCTATTGGGCTGTCTGCCTGTGGGCATGTTTGAGATCCCATTGGGAGGTGGAAGCAGGATGATCACGAATCGTTCAAGACCAGCCTGGGCTACATGAGACCCTATCTAAAATAAAGAAGTTAAATAAGTTCCAGAGAATGCTGGATTTGACAGCACGGAGATGCTTAGTGATTCCAAGTCAGAGTGAAGGAAGGTCAAGGGCCAGAGTAGGAAGTGGCTGGGAGATGCTAGAATGAAGACAGCCCACTCTCAGGAGGCTTGATGAGCCACCCGAAGGACCCTCAACTGTAACCATGGGTGTTTTGTCATTCAGAATGGCAGAAAAGCAGGGTGGAGGACGTAACACTTGTGTAACTTTGGGCAAGTTACTTGTGTCTGAGCTTCATCTTTTCATGTGAAAAGCGAAGATAATAAAAGTACCTACTTCATGAAGCTGTGTTCAGGATTTGACCTGGCATATAGAAGTGACTCACTTGGTCATCATTGGCTTCTCATAGGTGCTGTGTGCCAGGTCTTACTTATGCCAAGCACTCTACAGGCATTATTTCTGGGGCTTGCAGATGCTAACCCTGCTGGATGCCGGGCATCATAAACTGAGAGAGGTTTGCCACTTGGGCAGGAAATCTGATTTGGGGTGCATTTTCCTCACTTGAAAGAATTAGGCTTCTTGGTTTTTTAAAATGGCCATTTAGTATTATTTTTCTGCCAACTGCTGACAGCTGTTATTTTTGTTGTGCTGGAGTTTTAGTTTAAAGTACACTTTGTGGCCCTTTATCGTGTGTTGGCAATGATTTCCACATTTTGTCATTTGTTCTCTTAACTCTGTTTATTTTCTTATTCCCCAGTACTTCATTTTCACATAGTCATATTTGGCAAGCTTTTTCTCTTTATCAGTTCTTTTTTGGTTTTCAGTGACATTTAAACCCAACTCTTGCTTATTAAATCACTAATCTTTTCACAGGGACCACACACTGAAAATGTTTTTAAAGTTAGCTTTGGGATTTATAGTAGAATTTCTATTCTATTATTTTTTTTTAGATGCTGCCCTTGAAAGTGATGTGGTTTTTAAAGGAAATATGCAAACAGAAATGGCATTGGGATCTAGTGGGTTTGCTTTTGGTTTTTCGAGGTAGGGTTTCACTCTAGCCCAGACTGACCTAGAATTCACTATGTAGTCTCAGGGTAGCCTGAAACTCACAGCGATCCTCCTACCTGAGTGCTGGGATTAAAGATGTGCCACCACGCCTGCCCGGGTTTGTTTTTTATTCTTGTTTAGAACCTAAGAAGTTGGTACTTGTTTCGACATTGTCAGGTTTTAAACAATCAGAAAATGCACTTTTATCATTTTTCAGAATGTCATTTTTCTCTCTCCTTACAGCATTAACAGGCTTCTGGCAAAGGTTTGAAAAATGGCAACAAATGACAGTGACATCTTTAGTTCGGCATCGCTGGCTGTGGAGTACATAGACTCTCTGCTCCCTGCGAACCCACTGCAGGAACCCTTTAAAAATGCCTGGAACTACATGTTGGAGAATTACACAAAGTTCCAGATCGCAACATGGGGCTCCCTGATAGTTCACGAAGGCATTTACTTCCTATTCTCTTTACCTGGATTTTTATTTCAATTTATACCGTACATGAGAAGGTACAAAATACAGAAGGTGAGTTTGATGACTCCAAACAGAATACTACAATTGGTGTTGCTGAATATGTTAAAAGTAAAGATAGCTTTGTTTTGAGAGACTAAATTATGCTACACAGTAGAAATATAGTAAAACCACATTACTTTTAAATTTTCTAGTAGAAGACACTGAAATGATATGAAGGAAATTGGAAAGTTAATTTTCATCGTATATAATAAATCTAAACTATAATTTCACTAAGTACCCAAAAGTAGACATGCTAATTTATGTTCATAATTCCCTGAATTTCAGGGTGGATTTTATGTTCACCGTAGCTCACCTCAGCTGGAAGTATTGAGTAGCCTCGTGTTGCTAGGTGGTACTCTGCTGGTCAACGTCACCTTCGATCATCATTGATTATGTCCTGAGAATTGTCTGTTAAATTGGCCTTTAGGAAAATGGAAGGTTTATATTATTTGGGTTTATAAATTCTGATTTTTAAATGAGAGTGTGTGTACTGTGTTTGCTCAAGGACCTGGGGTTCTTCCTCAACACACAGTTTTACTCCCCTCGTCCCCTTTCAATGGAAGGAAAGAATCGGGAAAGAAGAGCTGATTGGTGCATTCTGGTAATTAACACCAACCTTAAAGTCCTAACAAATCTGAAGACCTTCATCGGGGCCCTGTAAATACTTGGTGGGCACTTCAGCAGTTTTCAGAATGTCCCAAGTGAGGTGATGCACCTAGTTTCCTGGTAGTTTTTTGAATATATTACAGGTCCTCGAGAGGCTATGTGTACATGTCATGGTATTCAGATAGCCATGCCCTGCCTGGTCTCAGTTTTAAACAAAAGGGAATAGGAGGAACTCTTAATAGTTTAACATGGTTTCCAAAAAGAATTTGGATTAGTGTGGAGAGAAAGGACTTATCTGTACTTGATAAACTAACACTGGTTTTTGTTTTGGGTGTTTTGTTTTGAGATAGCATCTCACTATGTAGATAGCATCTCACTATGACCCTCGACTCAATCTTCCTGCCTCTACCTCCTGAGTGCTGGGTCACAGGCACACGCCCCTTTGTGCAAGTCCAGTGAGAGGTTTCGATGCCACTGGTTTCTGTGTGAAAGCTCTGGCCAGCAAACATTGAAGGGCACACAGTCTTTGTGTAAAGGAGACGCTCTGAGCACACATACTGTGTCTTCAGAGCCTCTCCCGTTGAGTCACTTGAAGCAAGTACTAACATGGTCCTCTCTAGGGCTAATACCCGGGTCAGGCAAGTGGAGTCTAGGCCAGAAAGGAAAAAGATAGAAGGAAGAAAAGGGATATGGCCCAAAGGAGAATAAGTAAATACCCTATCATTTCTGGTTAAGGACACAGAGGTTCCAAGATGCTTTTGATAATATGGCGAATGTTGAAAAGCAGGATTCAGTTTGGATGTCTTCAATTCCTGAGTCATTAAGGTGCTGCTGGCTGCTGTGTCAGCCTGATGCACCGTACACATTAGAGAGAATCAGGGATTTCCTTCTGTCAAGCTAACCTATTGGTAATGGACTGATATTAAATACTGTCATTTTTGTCCATAGGATAAACCAGAAACATTTGAAGGCCAGTGGAAATGCTTCAAAGCACTTCTCTTCAATCATTTTTTTATCCAGCTGCCCATGATTTGTGGGACCTACTATTTCACAGAGTTTTTCAACATTCCTTATGACTGGGAAAGGATGCCAAGATGGTACGTCAGTATACATTCAGTGTTTTTTTTATTCCTTCATGGTTTATTATTCAATTAAAGTGGCTTAATTAGTGCTTATCTTCTCTCTTCATTTGGTAATATTCTGAAATTTGGAGGTGGATAGGTAGTTGAATAGTAAACCACAGTACAAATGCCAAGTGTCCCCGCTTTCTGAACTTTAATGTTTCACTGGAAGATGAGTTTCTAGCATTAGAAGGTTTCATATGTCTTTTAGATGATTAGGCACAGATGTATGTGCTTCTGCTAACAAAATATTACCTTTGATTTTTTTTTTTTTTTCCCCTGAGGTAAGGTCTCACTCTAGCCCAGGCTGACCTGGAATTCACTTATGCTGTCTCAGGCTGGCCTCGAATTCATGGTGATCCTCCTACCTGTGCCTCCTGAGTGCTGTGATTAAAGGCATATGGCCCAAAATATTAAATTTTAAGTCTCAAATGAATGACAGGCAAGAGAGACTATTTTGTGTGATTTATAAAATTATGTTCTGAGATAACTGAATATATCAACATATTGTCACTCCTCCATATCTAGACTCTTAACTACAGGCTGAAATTTTTCTAATTAGGACTCAGTTTTTCTTATGCACTAAATAATATGCTGCAATAATTATTTACATGCTATTTAAGTTGCTAGGTGTTTTAAGTAAACTAGGGATAATATGAGAGGATTAACATAGGCTATCTACAATTACTACACCATTTTAAATCAGATTTTATCTCATTTATTTATTGTCATTTATATAATAGATAAAGCAGTGGCTTTACTGTTAACTGTAGCTTAAGTTCATTTTCTTGGACATTTTAGCTTGGTTCTATTTTGTTTTTGTTTGTTTGTTTGTTTGTTGGGGCAGGGTTAGCATTCTATCCCAGGCTGACTAGAAGTCACTCTGTAGTCCCAATCTGGCCTGGAACTCAGGGTGATACTTCTACCTCAGCCTCCTGAGTGCTGAGATTAGAGGAATGAGTTACCATGCTTGGCTATACCTATGGGTCTTCAGCAGAGTAACATGGAATGGATACAGTGGTCAAACCCTTTAACCTCATTTCAGGTTGAGAATTGGTTGGTCAATATATGCTGTTAGGTCACACTGATGACTGCATTGTGGTTTAAACACTATCTCATGTCATGGTCCCAGGTACTAGTCACTGACTCTTCATTACCATGCTTTTCTCTTGAAGGTATTTTCTTTTGGCAAGGTGTTTAGGCTGTGCGGTCATCGAGGATACCTGGCACTATTTCCTGCACAGGGCTCTCCACCACAAAAGGATATATAAATACATCCATAAGGTTCATCATGAGTTTCAGGTGTGTTAGAATCTTATTTCAGACTTTTCTTTCTACTAAAGCTGAAAGATCTGTTTATTTATTTATTTTTGCTTGGGCATTTAAATAAAGTATCAGTGATGTTTTTATTTCCTTTTCTATTAGCATGATTGTGACAAGCATAAGGTAGAGACCCATTCTAAAAACTTTCTTCATTATCAAAATTTCATGGTGAATTGAGACTTAGGTCAACTTCTACATCAAGTAGTTCAAGCTTCAATCCTTCCTGCGGACGGAATGCTGTACTGAAACAGCTAGCAGCCGAGCTGCTGGTAGTGGCCGTAGTAACATTAGGGTTGTTTAAATGAGATGCATATACGGTAAACTTTTAATATTTAAACTCAAACAGTTATGCACTTACTCGAAAAGCTTTTATATAGTTGATTCCCACAGAAACAGATTTTGTTTGTGTGTAGTGCTTTTTGTGGTAGTGTTTGTTTATTTATTTATTTTTGAGGCAAGGTCTCACTATAGCCCACGGTGACTGACCCGTAATTCACTCTGTAGCTCAGACTGGCCTCAAACTCACAGTGATCCTCCTACCTCAAGCTCCCTAGTGCTGGGATTTGTAGACATGAACCACCATGCCCAACTAGATTTTTTTAAATTTAATTTTTCAAAATCAGAACTGCTTTTATATAATTTACCAAATGAGCTAAGTTAGGATATTTTGCAGTGATCATGATTCCAGTGGTCTCTGTGTGTTCATTCTCAAGCCCCAGTGGAGACCTGAAACCATGAATGGGTGCCATGCTAATTCCTAATAACTGGCATGACTATAAGGTGCTGGTGGTGGGGAGTATGTGGACACTGGCCAAAGGGATGACGCACACCTTTACCACATTACTCAGAAGGTTCACAAGTGAAGACAGGGATGATTTGAGAATTTTTTCATTTAATATTTTAGGATAGGCTTTAAGCCTGGGTAAATATAACAAAACCATGGATAAGGAGGGACTATTATATATGCAATTATAAGCATCCCCTTCTTCGTAGAAAATACAACTGTATAAACAAAAACTTAGACTTGGAAGTCAGGTAAACTTTTGTTGGGTAAGAAACAAAATAAACCTAATGAGAACTACTAGGATTATTTATATATGCGTGACTAGATCCATTTTTATTACACATATAAATAGCATAATGTTATAGAACTATTTGCATAAATTGAATAAATATATTAGGGTTCTGCAGAGGAGAATCAGTATGCCAGTATATACACATGGAGAAGTTTATTTTAAGGAATTGGCCCGTGGGATTATTGGGGCTGACGTGTGAAATCTATAGAGAACCAGGTGTAGTCTACACACCTGTGATCCTGACATGGGAAGGCTCCTGGTAACTATTAAGTTTATGCAAGTATTGATGAGAGCCAGGTGTAGTCTACACGCCTGTGATCCTGACATGGGAACTATTAAGCACATCGCAGCAGCATCTGAACTGGCGCTTCAGCAGCACACAGTTTTGCATTGTAGCCAGCAGGCTGACTGCACTTGCACTGTTTGGCTTAGGCTCCGTTTGGAATGGAAGCTGAGTACGCACACCCTTTAGAAACCATCATCCTTGGGACTGGATTTTTCATTGGAATCATGCTCCTGTGTGACCACGTCGTACTTCTTTGGGCATGGGTGACCGTTCGCTTGCTTGAAACTATTGATGTGCACAGGTGGGTAATGTTTCTGTCCAGGAAACAGCATCAGTAAATGTTTGGATTTTTTTTTTATAGTTTTAAGATCATTTGTATTTTTACATAGACTGACAGGAAAAGTTTGTCTTTTTCATCTTCTCTTTTAAGGAAATGGGATCGTAATCATTGGGTAAATGTTCAAAAAATAGATTGGTTTTGCACCCTGATCAGTTGCCTCTTTAAGTGCTCAGCTGTTATCTGTACCAGCACCATAAATGTACAAGGCCAGCAGTTTCTGTATATTTCTGTCACAAGTAGAACTTTGTTTGTTTTGTTTTTTGTTGTTTTGTTCTTTTGAACTTGGGTCTTGCTCTGGCTCATGCTGGCCTGGAATTCTCAGGGTGGTCTCGAACTCACATTGCCTCCTACCTGAGCCTCCTGAGCGCTGGGATTAAAGGCGTGCACCACCACGCACAGCACAAGCAGAACTCTTGATATGAAGGAATCAGTGAGGGTCTTGCTTGTAATATGGACATATTTTACATGCTTCTATCCTGACTAGAAGATATTTGTGGTTTTATTTATTTATTTATTTATTTTGGTGAATGCCTTCTAAAATGCACAATACCATAATTTTTTATTGTTTTAAATTTAGTATATATTAAGTGAACTATACCAAGGAATGTAGAATGTGAGATTGTAAAAGTTGTCTGATGTTAGATATCAGAGGTCTCAACCTGGGGTCACTCACAACCTTTGAATATGCTTAGTAGGGCTCTTTTTGTGCTCATTTGTGTTCTTCAATTGCATAATGGCACATTTATGTCCAGTGCAATCATTGCCTCGCCTTCAGAAGTAAAAAGCAGTTCCTGTGTAGCAATTCTTGGGCCTGAACATTTTTTAATAGCTAATAACAGCTTCACACTTTTCCTAAAAGCACAAGTAGTATCATAAGCTTCATCTATACCTTTTCTAGATTGTGGTGGGAAAGCTCCTCGGAAGAATAAGAATAATTCTGGAAAGTGTTGAGAAACTCCTAACTGTATCTCCTTTCAATCCCTATTGTGTAATTTCCACAGAATTTTAATTTCCTAAAATGATCCCTAGGACAAGTACCTCTTTTGTATGTTTTTCTCTTCTGTGTGTGTGTGTGTGTGTGTGTGTGTGTGTGTGTGTGTGTGTGTTGGGCTGGGGAGGGGTTAAAGGCCTCCTAGCCTAGGAGGACCTGGAACTCACAATCCTCCTGTCTGAGCTTCACAAGTACCAAGATCACTGGTGTGTGCCACCATGCTGGGCCCAGTTTCTGTCTCCGGTAGACATGAGTTTGAAGTGGTTTAGGCAAAGTAGAATGTTACTTGAATTAATGTGAAATGACTTTTTAAAATGTGTGTCATTTTCGTTGCAGTGGTTATTATATTCCTCTGAACCCTTTAAACTTCATCCCTTTCTACGCGGGTTCCCGGCACCATGACTTCCACCACATGAACTTCATCGGGAATTATGCGTCCACGTTTACGTGGTGGGATAGGATCTTTGGAACAGATGCCCAGTTTCATGCCTATTATAAAAAGAAGCTCGAGAACAAGACTGAATAAATACTTCTCCTAAGCCTCTCTGAAGATCAACATTTCCTGACAAACTAGTAGCTAACATTGCTTCTGGGGAGCAGACATAAGCTTGATCCTTGACTGCTAAGTGACAAAAAGAACATTAACAACCTTCATCTTCCTGGTGGGAACTTTTCTACTTTACACTCAAGTTCTGTATTTGTAGGAATAAGTAAATATATTTAAATACAGTTTTCATGAGGAAGTTGTAAAGGCCGTATCAGTAACCTCCCCAGAAGGCTTTAGGTGAAGGAGGAAGTGGGGATCTGTGGTTTCCTCCTGAGCTGCCAGAGGCTTGAAGTCGATGTGGGCCTTGTCTTCAATAGATACTCACTGGTCATTTAATACAATTCTCAGTCATGAAGTTGGCCTTACATTTGACATTAAACATGTTTAGAATTTCCTTAAGATGAAAATATCATGAATTGAGTCGCGTCAGTTAACACAGTGAGTGACGATCTGTCAGGAGTAAGGAACACCCAAACCTTCCTCTTTCCTGCTCTAGCCTGAAGCTGGTCTATTTAGAGCAGTTCTTGCTGCAAAGGAGAGTTTCTGATTGTGGTTCACTAGAGTCTGAAGTTTTTCCAATTACTTGAGTTTGTTTTTTAATTGAGCTTTATTTCTGCTATTTACCCCTTCAATTTTGTATATCAAGTTTTCATTAAAGTTATATCTTCAGCCTTTGTGAACTGAATTGCTGTATTTGCACTTTGAGATGTTGAAATAAATGTGATTTTTGTCCAATTACCTGGTTTTCAGTTTCAAACATGAGTTTTCCCTTTTACAGTCCTGGGCAAGGATTACCACTGAACTACAGCTCCAACCCTGGTGTTTTTTGTTTTTTTCATAAGGTCTCATGGTTCAACTCAGGCTGCATTTGAACTTGCAATCCTGTCTCAGCTTTCCAAGTGCTGAGGTCACATGCTCTATTTATTAGGGTTTTATAGAGGAACACAAGGGAATTTATTGGATTAGTTTATGGCAGGTGTTGCAGTCATCTTTCTAGTTGCTGCGCAGAAGAACCCAAACAAGCGGCTTGTGGAGGAATGGGTTTATTTGGCTTATGGACTTGAGGGGAGACTCCATCCTGGCAGGGAAAATGATGGCATGAGCAGAGGGGTGGACATCACCTCTGCCACAGCACTGCAAACAGCTTGCAGGAAGGTTTGCCAAATACTGGCAAGGGGGAGCTGGCTTATAACCCCCATAAGCCCGCCCCAACACCACAGCTCTAGTGAGGTTCTAATTCCTGAATTGCCATCAGCTGAGGATCGATCTATCAGAACACATTCATTTGTGGGGGACACCTGGATCAAACCATGACAGCAGGCAACACTACTAATATTTACTGAGCACTTTCCACCCTGAATTGTGTTATGAAAGCTGAGGAGATTGCTGTTCCACAACCTTGCCAACCAGAGTTCAAATATCCAGTACCCAAGCCAGACTGAAGTGGGGCATACACCTGGAATCCCAGTGTGCTGAGGCCATGGAAGGTGGAGCCATGTGCATCCTAAAGCTTGCAGGGTTGGCTAGACTGGCCTTCCTGGTGGCACAGACAATAAGAGAGACCCTGTCTCAAAGGTGGAAGAAGTAGACCAACACCCTAAGGTTGTGTCCTCTGACATCCACATGGGTATGTAGCACATGTGCACCCATATGCACACACACAAAATTTTAGAAATTAAGTAAAATATGTGTCCTTATTTAATATCTAAGGCAGATATGGTTTTCTGTAATAGATCAAAGAATTGCCTGAGAGGTTAAGGCCATAGAGTTGGTTTTCTCACTGGTAACTGCATTTATGACAACTACATTCACTACACTGGAGAGTTGGGTTATCCACAAACATCTTGGAATACTTTTTAGAATTTGTGTATGTGTATGTGTTTTTTTTTTATTTTTAAATTTATTTCTTTATCTGTAAACAGAGAGATACTGAGACAGCCTGGGCATGCCAGGACCTCTAGCCACTACAAACAAACTTCAGATGCATGTGCCACTTTGTACATCTGGCTCACGAGGGTCCTGGGGAATAGAACCTGCGTCCTTAGGTTCTAGTGCCTTGACCGCTGAGCCATCTGCAGCACGTGAGTGTGTTTTTTAATTGGTATATGTGTGGTGTGTTCATGTACATTATATGCCCATGTGTGTTCAGGTGTGCATTCCCAATGATCATACATGCCAAAGTCACATTGGGTGTCCTCTACCACTCTTCCGTCTTCCCTGAGACAGAGTCCTCTCACTGAACTCAGAGTTCCATTTCTTGGATAGATTGGCTGACCAGGAAGTCCTAGTGGCCTTCTGGCCTCTGCCCCCTCAGCACTGGGACCATGCATGAGTTTCTGCATTGGTCCTGAGGATCAAACCCAGGTCTTCATAGTTGCATAGCAAGTGCTTTTATCTGCTGAGCCATTTTCTCAACACCCCCCCCCTTTATTGGTAATACTGGAGATTAAATGTAAGGCCTTGGGGTGGTTAGACTGAGATGTCCCCCATAGCCTTATGTGTTTTAAATACTCAGTCCCCAGCTGGTAGCAATTTGGAGCCTTGCTGGAGGAAGTGTATTGTTGGGGGTGGGCTTAAGGGCATTACAGCCCAGTCCTTACAAGTATTAATTAAGCTCACTCTTGCTGCTTCCTGTCATCTGCTGTGGCAAGATGTGATGCCCAGCTTATGCCATCCTTTCCTCGCCATGATGAAACGTTCCCATGAGATTGTAGCCTGAAGTAAACCATTTCCTCCTATCAGCTGCTTTTGTAGTTATGTGGCTGGGACCCGGCCAAATGCAGTTGATGGGAGGCGAGTTTTTATTTTGGCTTACAATCTTGAAGGGAAGCTTCATGAGGGCAGGGGGATGCATGGCATGAGCAGAGGCTGGCTTTTACCTCTGCCACATCAGGTAGAAAATAGCAGCAAGAGAGTGAGTCACACTCGAGCAAAGAGGAGCTAACTATAACACCCCTAAGTCTGCCTCCAGCAACACACCTCCATCAGCAAGGCTCTACCTCCCAAATTGCTACCAGCTGGGGACCAAGCCTTCAGAACACATGAGTTGTTGGGGGACATCTAATCCAAACCATGACACAAGCCATATTCTGAAAGTCTCATAAAGGAGCAAAGGCAGCTAGAATCTAACCTATTAAATATTGCTTTCAAACTGTTAAGAAAAAGTAGAATTCATCGTAAGGGCATATGTGCAGGCTCATGCTATATACTCCCAGAGGAAAGGGACCAGGAAAGAAAAGGCACAGGGTAAGTAACCATGGAAACTGCTTGCAGAAAACTTGACAGGAGAGTCACACATCTCCAGCTGTAGACAGCAGGGGAAGCTCTCGTCATTGGTAGTGATGCCATTTCCTGGGAAGACTCCCAAATCTGTTCACTGTGAGATGAGGATTAGCACACTTCTAAGGAAGTTTGTGAGGATTAAGATTATATATATCACATACAGGATATCCTGTATGTGATATGTATAACAAGTTGATAGCTTTTATGTAAAATGTCTTGTATTTCTCTAAGGACCCAATGCAAGATTTATTCTACCGCTCCTGCCTTTCTTACTATGGTCTATTCCTACTCGAGACTCAGAGTTCAATGTTACCACTCCTGAGCACATCCCTGCATGCATTGCTCTCTCTCTTTAACCAGAGTTCCCTTCTGTACTTTGTACTTTTGTTCTTCTGACCTTTGCTCCCTCTTATCTCAGTCAGTGAGGATTTTGAACACGGTTAAAGGCATGTGATGTGGGTGGTGCAGAGCTGGGATTTTCCCAGTCTCCATGGATTCTTTCCCTTGAGCCCTTTGCACAGTTGGTGTGGTGCCTTGTGAGTGGTCAAAGTTTTAGAAATGTCTGTGGGTGTCAAAAGTGAACACTAAAATGGCATTTTAACATAGGAATGGCAGGTGAGCTGCCATTTTAACAGCTCAAAAAGTCTGAAGTAAGCTGGGCGTGGTGGTGCACACCTTTAATCCCAGCACTTGGGAGGCAGAGGTAGGAGGATCACTGTGAGTTCAAGGCCACCCTGAGTCTACATAGTGAATTCCAGGTCAGCCTGGACTAGAGCGAGACCCTACCTTGAAAAACCAAAAAAAAAAAAAAAAAAAAAAGTCTGAAGTAAGAGCTGGGGAGATAGTTCGGCTGTTAAAGGCACTTGGTTGCAAAGCCTCTTGTCCCAGGGTTTGAATTTTCTGTACTCATGGCATAAGATGCACAAAGTGACACATGCATCTGGAGTTTGTTGGCAGCTGTTAAGTGGCCCTGGCATGCCTATTTTTTCATACTCGCTCTCTTGTAAATAATTTTTTTTTAAGTTTTAAGTAACGACCCAAATTTTTGTGTGTGTGTGTGTGAAATGCACACTAATGCATTGGTTGCCTAAAGTTTGATTTCACTAGTAGAAATTGTTACGAAATATACAGTTGGATATGTTCTTGGAAGGGACACAATCTATGTTCAAATGCATTTGTGTGTACTTGGCATAACAAAAGACTTGTCTTTGGGAAATTTTGAATGCATCTCTTTCATTCAGTGAACGCTTTCTGAACTTTCGTTTGCTCTAAGGAAAGTCATCTGGTAATAGTGAAGTATCATGTCGCATTGAGATGGTTGGTCTTGATCATTCATCACTTTGATCATATTGAGAAATGCTTTTGAGATTAGTAAAGCACACTTCTGTGCTTGTCTCTCAAGGTGTTTCCAGGAAGGAATTACTACAGAGGGAAACCTGCTCTGATTGTGGGCGGGCCTGTTGCATAGGCCAGGAGCCCAGGTGGAGTGAAAGGGAGAAAGGAGCGAGCCAGGTAGCACAGGTATTATCTCTCTCTGCTTTCTGGCTGCAGCTCTGTGAGCTCCTCTGCTCCAATAATCTCACTGCCAGGAGCCCAAATAAGTCCTTCCTCATTTAAATTGTTTCCCTCGAGTATTCATCACGTCAAGGAAAGTCACACAAATGTAGTAGAAGAAGGATAAGAAGCCCGTTGCTTCTCAAGAGTATGTGATGTTAGCATACTGCATACAGTGCTCTGCTACAAAGTGCTACTTCCCAAAGGCCAAAGCCCTGGAAGTCAGCAAAGGAAGCAAAACCCTGTTAGGAGGGAACTGGGTTTCAGTGCTGAAGAGGCAGAGAAGATTTAGCCAAGTGCCTAATATCTTCTACTTTACAGGTACTTTGAAGCCTTCTCTTTCAAAAGATTAAACGTGATGATGAAAAGAATTTGCAAATATGATTGTGAAACTGCCTTAGGTGACCAGGTAGCAAGTCAGTCTTGTCAAAGGGGATGAGTCATTTTTTTATGAGTTGGGTTCAGTTTCCTTGGAGAAGAATCATCCAATTTCTGAAGCAACACAAATGCACAGAAGCCATTGTTCTGGACAGCAAGTGTCAGAAGGAGGCTGAGGAGTCCACAGGCAGCTACAGACCCTCCTTCCCAAGGCCTCTTCAGGGCCTGAAACACTCCTGAATGTCCTGGTTTCATTTTCTTCAAAGAATAAACCTATCCTGTCAGAAGTGATGATCCTACAGAGTTGGAGAAGTGAGGTGTGGCATAAAGGTTTGTGAGACATTTTTGAATAGAGATAGGAATGCTGCTTTTTAATATTCGACAGCACTAAGGTATTTAATTTTCAGTGCACGTGTGTCATATAAACACGTAAGGAAAATACACAGCTAAGGGACCATGTCATTATTATCCCCGACCAAGAGTTTGATTCTCTCCTACGACCATGTATTGACCAGACATGTATTTGGATTTTGACCTGGCGGGAAGAAGTGGGTTATGGGGTGCGGTTATGCCCTTGAGAGGTAGAACTTGTGTTCAGTTTCTTGTCCTTCCAGCCCCGTCCACCATGAGGTGAGCACTTTGCTCCCTCACAGGATGCTCTCTATTCAAAAATGTCTCACAAAACACACACACACACACACACACACACAATAAATATCTTTCAAATGCTTACCTTTTATAAGATCTAAAGAATTGAAAATCAATAGAGTTCTTCAATTATAAACTCCACAGTCAACTAAAGAAAGCAGCTCGAGTTTTTTTTTTTTAATATTTTTTTTTATTTATTCATTTTCAAGCAGAGAGAGAGAGAGAGAGAGAGAGAGAGAGAGAGAGAGAGCACCAGGGCCACCACATTGTGGGTCTGGCATATGTGGGTCCTGGGGAATTGAACCCAGGGCCTTAGGCACTGGAGGCAAGTGCCTTAACCGCTGAGCCATCTCTCCAGCCCTCGAGTTTTTATCTTAATGAATTACTTCACTAGAATTACTCAAAGAAGCTGCCAACCAATGAAGAACCCAAAATGAAAAGTATGAGAACCAGTGCAGATCAATATTTTTTTGAGGCTCTGTCTCATGGAGTCCAGGTTGACCTCAAACTTGCCTTATCGCTGAGGATGAGCTTGACCTTCTGGTCCTCCTGCCTCTACCTCCTGAATGCTGGGATTACAGGCTTGAGCCTCAGTGCTCAGTTCGTGCAAGGCTGGGGCTCAAATTCAGGACTTTGTACATGTAGGGCAGGCCAGCTGAGCTGCACCCCAAACTGTCTCTCTCCGTGTACTTTTTAAATTTAGTTTGTTTTTAGCATTTAGACTAGGGTTTCCTTATCTATCCTGGGATACCTACACTCAGTTCATACATTAGAAAGAATTCCTTTGAGGACAGACTGTGAGTGACTCTTGAAATCATGGATTCAGTGCACCAGGGACAAAGACCATTTGAGATGTCATGATGACAATCTGGCACCTTCGAGCATGGCAGCGTGCCCACGTTGCAGAAGAACTGTTTACAGCCTGCAGGGTTTCAGGCTGAGAATGTGGCAGAGATTCACATCTAATCCTGGCCAAGGCTCGTAAGGAGAAAGAGATCCTCCTCCAGAAATAAGGAGCCAGTCACAGAACATTTCTTGGTCTTTATTAACATAAAGAATCTTTCTCTCTCTCCCTCCTTCTCTGCCTTCTTTTAAAAAATATTTTTAGTTTTTAAAAAATATTTTATTCAGTTTTCAAGCAGAGCGAGAGAGAGAGAGAGAGAGAGAGAGAGAGAGAGAGAGAGAGAGAGAGAGAGAGAGAGAGAGAGAGCACCAGGGCCACCACCTTGTGGGTCTAGCTTATGTGGGTCCTGGGGAATTGAACCGGGGACCTTAGGCACTGGTGGCAAGTGCCTTAACTGCTAAGCCATCTCTCCAGCCCTAGTTTTTTTTACTTGAGAGGGTATGAGTGTGCCAGGGCTTCTTGCTGCTGCAGACTCCAGGCACATGCTCCACTTGGTGCATTTGGCTTTATGTGGGTGTTGGACCAGCAGCCCTTTGCAAGCAAGTGCCTTTAACCTCTAAGTCATCTCCCCAGACCTCTTCTTTCTTATTTAAATGAGATTTTTGTTACTTATTTTGGTTGCATCCAAGCAAATCCTGACCAGTTTAGGACATCAAAGTCAGTAGACTTACAGGTTCCCCTTGGTTACCACAAGTATTTCTGTGTGTGGAGGCAGAAGAAGTTCCTCACCAAGCTCAGAACGCTCCTCCTATGTCTGCATCAGCTGTTTCCTATAACTACAGACGTGCTGACAGCCTGGTGAAACCTGGCAAGCCTTCTCCCATGCTACACTTCCCAGCCATGATTAAGCTGGTTTTGCATTATAAGGGTCAATTGGAGTGGCAGAGAGGTTTCAACTGAGGCTTGAGCTCTTTTAAGAATTCAGTGCATTTAGGTGCTTATTCATTGCTGTCAGTGACCACAATCTGCTATGTATGCACTACAATTCACCAGTGGGCGGGAGAGACTTGACTGGACCCTGGACCAGTTCATGGTGTAAGGGAGATTGAGGTTAATTAAAGAAGTGATTATCAAAAAATCTCTGAAAGGGGGCCTAGGGAGATGGCTCAGCAGGTTAAGATGCTTGCTTGCCAAGACTGTCAGCCAGGGGTTTGATTCCTCAGTACTCACATAAAGACAGATGCCCATGTGTCTGGAATTCATTTTCAGGGTTGGGGGGACATGGCATGCCCATGTTCTCTATCTCTCTTCTCCATTTCACTCACACACACAATTAATTTTAAGGAAAAAACTCCCTGAAAGGTGCTGGTGATTCAGTGGGGGGAAGTGCTTACCATGCAAGCATGAAGACCTGAGTTCAAGGCCCAAGAACCCAGCCAGATAGATAGATAGATAGATAGATAGATAGATAGATAGATAGATAGATAGATAGGGAGATAGAGAAAGATAGATAGATAGATAGATAGATGACAGATGATAGAAAGATAGATAGATGACAGATGATAGATAGATGAGAGATAAATAGATGATAGATATAGATATAGATATAATGTTGGCCACAGTGGTGAGCACCTATAATCCCAGCTCTGGGGAAGCAGACAGACAGATTCCTTGGATTTATGGGCTTTATCAGTGAGCTCCAGTTCAGTGAGAGACCCTTGCTCAAAAAAAATAAGGTGGAGCTGGGTGAGGTGACACTCGCTTTTAATCCCAGCACAGGGGAGGCAGAGGTAGGAGAATCACTGTGAGTGATTTAGAGGCCAGCCTGAGACTCCATAGTGAATTCCAGATCAGTCTTGGATGAGAGCGAGACCCTACCTCAAAAAAAAAAAAAAAAAAGGAACAATAGATGCTATGATCTGACAGGAAGAAAATGTGAAATATACTAGATATTGAAAGGTCACTGTGGGGGTGGGGAGTTTGTTTCTGAGGCACTTAGACAAAAGAGCCTTCCCTGTTCCCAGGTGACAATGACATTGTGTGGCTGTTTCCATCAGAGCACCTGACCCTCTATGCCCCCCCCACTTGCCCTGTATTTTCTGTGTTACATAATCTCATCAGTTGAGGGTGACATCTGAGCCTTTCTGGGGTGCTGTTACCCAACTTCTGTTGACTGTCTAGTCACCGTGGGCTCATCATAGATATCTGGAGGTAGGATAATTAGATGGCACATTAATTGCGGAAATGTTTTGAGGCAGCCTAAGCAGACAAGGTGATCAGAGTCTAGTTCCTAGGAACAAGTGAAACTGGATTGGAGAGGGGACGGTGCTTGGGTTGTTAGGGCTTCTGTAAATATTAAAGAAAACCTAAGCAAAGTCAGGCAATCACAGTGTTAATTTGCTGAGGAAAAGACTTAGAAAAAAAGTGAAAATTAAGCTTTGTGATGGAAGGATGGTTCAGGAGGTAAGAGCACTTGCTGAAGACCCATGTTCAACCACCTGTGCGCACCTGAACAGCCTGGCATCGAGGCACACACCTGGAACACTGGCACTGAGGAAGGCAGACAAGAGGATCTCTGGGACTTGTGGTCAGTCAATCTGGCAGAAAAATGACATACTCTACAGAACCAGTGACAGGCCCTCCTGTCCCATGGAGATAAGTTGAAGGGCTTCTGAACCTCCCAAGTGCTGGGACTACCCATGTGTGCCACCTCACCCAGCTCTTTCTTATTTTGGGGAGGAGTGAGATATGAGAAAGGGTCTCAATATGCAGCTTAGGAAGGCCTGGAACTCACTGGAGACCAGGCTGATGGCAATCCTCCTGCCTCTGCTTCCTCTAGCATTACAGGTGAGCACCATTGTTCCTGGCCTTCATCTTTTTTTTTTTTTGTAGTAACAATGTCCATCAGTAGAGACTTTCTTCTCAGGACTACTTCTGTCTCGTACACTTATAATATCCTTTCATTGTAGTTCAAATAGTGTCTTCTTTGACCCTCTTGTCACGAGTGTTGCATAGGCATTGCTGGTGGTATCAGAGTCTAGAGGATGCCTCTGTGCAAGCTGGTGAAGGAGTCAGAATAAGGAAAAAGGAGAGAATATTCCCAAAACAGAAATAGAGGGAGAGCTTCAGAAATCTACGGAAGGAGTAAAAAGGCACCAGAGATGAGCAGAAAAAGGTATGAGCAATCTGGAGAAATAAGCCAAACCCACGTCTCAGCTCCTGAGCGCCCTGGTGCTATGTGAGGGAACAGAGTCACTTCCAGAAAGAAAGCCAGAAGGAAGGCAAGACAAAAGCCCTCACAAACTTCACATCACAAACCTCAAATGCAAGTGTGGGTTTTGGAGAGATAGTTAATCCACCAGTAGGTAGGTCAGGGTGTGGAGAGAAATCCTATTTTTTTAATGCTATATTACTAAGAGGCAGTAGCAGGGTGCCATTTTGAGAGATAATATATGTTAAAAACGGCGAGGGCAGCCCAGGGAGGTAAGCAGGGACAGCAGCAGGGCCTGACATTGACAAGAGGAAGGATGCAGGCAATGTAAGGTGGAATATGGCACCCTTGATGACCAGGCATTGATCTCAATACCCAGGAGTTTTAGAATGTTCTGAGGCATTAGGTGGATGGAACTCCAGAGTCACCTGTCTGTCTCTCAATCATTGCTGGAGAGGCTGGGATGAGTCGTGTCCATGGTACCCAGGGCAGCATCTTTGAGGGGAGCGGTGTCCATGGTACCCACAGCAGCATCCATGAGAACAGCAGTGTCCATGACACACCAGCCACATCCCTGAAACAGGGTGATGGTACTCAGGAGAGCTTGAACTGTATGAAGACAGGTTCTCTGTCTGTGCTCATCTTATTCTCCATCCAGGAGATAGGATCGGTGGACAGTGAGAACATGAGCTGCCCACGCATGAGCTGCAATGCTAAGTGTGACCAGCAGAGGCCCCTGTCGCACAGAGAAGGTAAATACCAGCCCGCAGATGATGGAGGGTGACTGACAGACACACAGCGTCAGGACGGCCCATGGCCCATAGGAAAGACAGCTCAGGACATCAGCCACTCCACATTTTATGTCTCAAATTATGAGGAAGAAGCCCTTTAACACTTTATCGTTTCTTTTTTAAACTGCACCTTTTTTCACTATGCATTTAGTAAAATGTTTACTTTGTTGCATTCTTAAAAGATTTTAATGTCTTTGCTATCCGCTTCAGACATCCATCTAATTTTGTTTATGATTTTTTTCATTTTGGGTTAATAGTTTTTCTTTTTCTTGGTTTCTTTTTTTTTCTTTCTTTGTCCCCCCATGTTTCCCTTTCCCCTTCTATATTTAGTAGTATATTGACTTTAACTTTTTGGTTTTAAATACTCTTATGGTTTTGTTTCACCTGTTACATTTACCTAACTTTGGTTTTGAAGTTTTTAATTATTGAAAAATAATTTTATGCTATTTCCCTTTCTTTTCTTTTTCATGAACATCTTCTTTCATTTATTTTTTGCTTTTAATTTTTCTCTTTAATTTTTAAAACCTATTTATTGTTAATAATTAGATACATTGTATGAGCAAGTCATGTGATTATACCCCCAGTTCCCTCCTTCCTGTCCCCAACCTGCTGGGGGCCCTTCTCGGTGAGATTGCTGGACCAGTCCATGGACAGGGGGTTTTGAATTGTACAAGAAGTAGCCAGTTTTTTTTCTTTGTGTGTTGTTGCTTAGTGTCTAGTCTAGATATTTTGTTTTTATTTATTTTTTTGTAAATAGAGAGAGAGAAGAGGGAAAGTCAGAGAGAATGTGCACACTAGGGCCTTCAGCCACTGCAAACAACTCCAGATGCATGGGCCACTTTGTGCACCTGGCTTTATGTGGGTGCTGGGGAATCAAACCTGGGTCTTTAGGCTTTGCAGTCAAGCGCCTTAACCATTGAACCATCTCTCCAGCCACCTTCTTTTTTTAAAATCTAATCTTTTGTATTTTTCTCGTCCCTTCACAACATTCTTTTCCACTCTCTTCATCTTTCTCTTTGCATCTGTTTAACCTTGCTTATTTATTTCTCCCCTTTTCCAGTCTCTTTTTTCTATCTCATTCACTATTTCCACACTTATACTAAATACTTTTAACTATTTTTTTCTGTCAAATAAAATAATTTTATTTGGGAGTATCAAAGTGAGAAACAAAAATATGTTTATTAATAGTTTTTCTTTTTCCAGCACATTATATAGTAGCTTTACCTTTTTTTTTTGTTTGTTTGTTTTTCGAGGTAGGGTCTCGCTCTAGCCCAGGCTGCCCTGGAATTCACTCTGTAGTCTCAGGTTGGCCTCAAACTCACGCCAATCCTCCTACCTCTGCCTCCCGTGTGAGTAGTTTTACCATTTTAAGTTTTGTGATTTAAAAAAAAAATTATTATTTTTTTATTGTCCATAATGAGTTACATTATTTAGTGGGCAAACAATGAGTTGTTATCCCCAATTCCCCAATGCCCTCCTTCCCCCTTAGTTTTGTGATTATTGGTAATGTATTGGTAGGCTGTAATCGATTTTAAGTGCATTGCATCTTGTGTGATTTGCTGCTATTGCTGATGTAGAAATATGTTTTCTCCTCGCTGAATGGTACTAGGAACTGAGTCTTTGGGTAGGCTGCTGAATAAAAAGAAATTTCCTCCAAAGTGGGAGAGATATCCAAAGCAACAGATGCACAAATTGCAACACAGAAAGACACGAAACATGAAAAAGCAAGGCAACATGAACCCTCCAGGAAAACAATAACTTCTTGACCATGGAAGTCAGTATTCTGAAAAAGCTAAGATGCTATGTGAAGATTTAAAAGTTTTTATGTTAAGCAACGGTCAGTGACCTGAAAAAAGAATTTAAATAAGCACAACAATGTGATCTAAGATAGAGAGAGGAAAACATTAATGTAGAGAAAAGTCAACAAATACACGAGTGAATCAATGTTATGTTACCAACATGGAAGAAAAATTCAGCAAGGAAATTGTGATTTGGGGGAGGGATCAAACAGAAATGTCAGAAATGAAAAACTCAATCAATCAATCAAATAAACACAAAGGAAATCATCACCAGAAAACCTAAGTGGAGAAAGAAGATCAAAGTGAGAGGTCAAGATTAATGATGTTCTATGAGATGGTAAGACCCTATTGCTCAAGACCCCACAGGCTTGGCTGAAAGTCCCTGAGAAATGAAGAGGGAGCCGAGCTGGAAACCTCCACCCTGTTAACCAGCTGACAGAAGGCTGGTAAAAGCTACAGCTGCATGCAGCCCTATGGGAGAGAGAAGTCATCAATGATGGTAAACAGCAGTGGAACTTGTAGGTCTTAAGATTGGCAGCCAGGCCAAATGTGCCAACTGGTGCAATCGTGGCACATCTGTTATGGGGAAAATAAACCTCAATCTAATTGGAGTGGAGGTTCACTCTATGAAAGGGAATACATGTCTAGTACTGAAGACCTAGTTGAAAGTTTATGGCAGGGGAGGTCATAGGCCATATATAGCATATAACTCCTGCTGTTGTCTGATAAATGCATATATTATGCCTGCCAAACTGCCTTAAAAGCATTTTTTCTAGTATTATTTTCATCTATTAATGTTAGTCTCACTTTTGGCTAGAGAAACTTCTCTTTTTAGATGACAGTGACCACCAGGATGACTCAAAAGGCACCATAGTGCTAAGAAGTGACGGTTGAGCGTTCAGCACTGAGACATCTCTATCACACCTTCCAAGGCTCAGGGTCCATTGTGGAAGAGGTGGTAGAAAGAATGCAAGAACCAAAGGAAGGGTAAGACTGCTTATAATGCAATTTTCCAGACACAAAATTGCCTTGGAGTCATGACTTCACAGTGCCTGACACTTCCTACGCAAGACCTTCATATTTTAGGAGGAAAATATGATGATATTGAAACAAAATAGAGATCAACTGGGGGGTATGATGGAGGGTGGACTTATGATGGGGAAAATAGGGGTGGGAGGGAATTATCATGGTTTATTGTCTATAGTTAAGGAAGCAGTCAATAAAAAGTTAAAGAAAAGATCGATGACATTCTATATTTGAACATCAATGAGAAAAAAATAAACAATTATGACCATAACTTTCAAAAACCCTGAGGTGATATCAAGAGAGAAAAATCTAAGAATCCATGAGCTAGAAGGGAACTAAGGCCAGGTTTGGTGGTGCACACCTTTAATCCTGCACTTGGGAGGCAGAGGTAGGAGGAGACAATGTAGTGAACTCCAGGTCAGCCTGAGCTATAGCCAGACCTGCCTTGGAAAAAATAGAACAAAAGGGGGGTTGGGGAGTGCTGTTGTAGCCAGCCACACATTGCTGGGATGAATCTCCAAAGACCAGGCACAGTTATGGGAGGAAGGAATTTATTGAAGTTACAGATCTAGGAAGTTCCATAATGGCAAAAGAGGTTGCCCCCTTTCACAGGTCCAAGGAGAGAGAGAGAGAGAGAGAGAGAGAGAGAGAGAGAGAGAGAGAGAGAGAGAGAGAGAGAGAGAGAGAGAGAGACTATTGCCAGCACTGTGCACACACCTACAAACAGGTAGGGGGAAGAAAGATTTTCTTCCCCTTTATATAGCCTTAGGCAGTGTTATGGAATGCTTTCTCAGACTTGTTGACTTCCTAAGTCTCTGGAATTTCCTTCCTGCATTGCCCTCCCAGGAAGGGATGTTAATTTCCAGCTTTCCTTAGCTTCCTTACATCCTGGCCCTTACTGAGAGGGCTGTCTTCCTATAAACAACCTCAGAGACCCACCCACGATTACCAAACAGGTCAAGTTGACAACAAAACTTAACCATAACAAGGAGCTAAGATTAAAAACTAAAGTTATAGAAGATTTAGTCAAGGAATTTATAGCAGAAAATTTCCCAAATCTAGAGAAAGAAGTGAACATTCTAATATCAGAGGCATTTAGAACCACTAGAGATAAATCTCTATTATTGCCAAGATGTCAAAAATATAAAGCTAAGAAACAATATTAAAAGTTATAAGAGAAAAATGTATGTTGGGGCTGGAGAGATGGCATAGTGGGTAAAGTGCTTGTCTGCAAAGCCTAATGACCTGGGTTTGATTTCCCAGTACCCAAGTAAATGAAGACACACAAAGTGGCCCATGTGTCTGGAGTGTGTTTATAGTAGCAGGAGACCACTGGTGTGCGCCCATTCTCACTGTCTGTCTCTCATCTATCTCTCTTGGCTTGCAAATAAATAAATAAAACCTTTTTTTAAAATAAAAATGTCAACTCACAAAAAGAAGGAACCTCAGAATTCTATCATGTCTCTCTTCATCCACAACCCCAAGAGACAGGAAAGCATGTAATGACACATGTCAACTCTTAAAAGTAGATCACTGTCATCTGAGATTGCTGTCTCCCGCAGGGCTGTCGTTTAAAATTGTCATAGAAATTAGGACATTTAAAGACAAGCACAAACTAAGGGAACTCATGACCACCAAGTGAGCCCTGAAGAAGCTATCTACAAGAATATTCTACACAGGAACCAGCCTCGATGCCCTTCAACTGATGGGTGGATAACGAAGATGTGGTACATTTACGCACTAAAGTTTGATTTAGCTGCAAAGAAAAATGAAATTATGAAATGTGCAAGGAAATGGATGGATCTAGAAAATTTTATACTGAGGTAATCCAGGCCTAGAAAGTCAAACACCACATGTTCTCTCTCATATGTGGATCCTAGCTTAAAATGTTTGGATTTTGGATGAGGTGGAAGAAAAATCAGTAGTAGAGGCCAGAAAGTTAGAAAGGGGCTGTGATAGGGGGAGGATTTAAGGAGAGACTATAGAAGAGATATAAGTAGAGGGGCAGAATTCTGAGTGTGGAATGGTGTAAGTAGGGTCAGGGGAGGGAAAGAAGGAGAAGAGGGTTAATCAAAATTCAAGTTGTGTGCTGGGCGTGGTGGTGCACACCTTTAGTCCCAGCACTGGGGAGGCAGAGGTAGGAGGATCACCATGGGTTCCAGGCCACCCTGAGACTACATAGTGGATTCCAGGTCAGCCTGGTCTAGATCAAGACCCTACCTTGAAAAACCAAAAAAAAAAAAAAAAAGATGTTATGAATAAACCATATTTAAACCTATGCTTGTGCTAGCTAATAGTATTTGTTAAATATCTGTTAAAAAACAGAGAGTTTGGGCAGAAGTGTACTGTAGATATGGATAATGTTGTACCCAGAAACCATAGATTGTTATTAGAAAATTTTCATGTAAGGGGTGGGATATCTTCTAGTAGGCTGTTGGACAGAGAGGTCCCTGATGCCCCCATACATTACAGGCAATTTCCAAAGCTCTTGATGGCCCACCAGAACTAAATGGTTACATGCTATTCCTGAAGACCTCACATGATTGAATGCAGGTCACTGAAAAATCCATCTGGAACTGATCTGGAAGCTCACTCTCTATTAACTAGCTGTTAGGATGGTGAAAAGAGCTATGCAGCCTTTGAGACGAGAAAAGTCATCAAAAGTCTTTACCACCTGTGGACCCAGCAAGCTTTGTGGCTGGCCAGCAAGGCCAAATGTACCAACTGGTGCACTGGTGGCATGTCTTTTTTTGAGGAAACCAACTGTTCTCACACTGGATTTGTGGCCTGCTCCATGGGAGGGAATTCATACCTCAAACTAAAAATAAAAACCTATAGCTAAGGAAGGTCGTCAGCCCTAGGGGGGAAAACTATTACTGTTGTCTGACTAAATGCATCTATTATGCCCATTAAACTGCCTTCTAAACACTTATTTTTATGCCCACATATAATGCTACTCTCACTTTTGGTGAGAGTAGCTTCTCTTTCAGATGGCTGTGACCATTGAGTAACTCAAAACATGCCAAAATGCTGAGAAGTGACAATGAAGTGTTTAGCACCTCACATCTCTACCACATTCTCCAAGGCTAGGGGACCATTGTGGAAGAGGTGGCAGAAAGAATATAAGAGCCAAAGGAAGGGGAGGATGGTTTACAGTGATGTCATCTAGATATAAAGTGGCCTTGATATTCAAGACCTCACAGTGGCTGATGCTACTGACACAAGACCTGCATAATAGGAGGGAAAAAAGGATGACATCAAAATAGGAGAAAGTCTAGTTGGGAAGAAGAAGGGATTTAACGGATGGGAAATTCAGGAGGGTTTTGAAAACAGGGGAGGTCAAAGGAGAGGTTTATTATCATGATGCATTGTCTACATTTATGGAAGTTGTCAACAAAAAGTTTTAAAAATACTATCTACACAGGAGGAAGAAAAACAGACAAGAGAACACAGAAAAGACTAGATGAATGAAGGAGAGATAGGAAGAATCCATCATATTCAATGCAGTGAAACGGCAAACCTCAGATACTAGTAGAAGGGAAAGTAAAGAACAAACAAAAATCCAATAACCAGAAAACAATGAAGGAAAGAATTTGAAGAAAGAACTAGGTGATGGAAATGCTCCATATGTTCACAGATGGCCAGAATGAATATTGTGACAATTGCTAGCTTACTCATAGCAATTTATAAATTCAGTAAAACTCCCATCAAAATTCAAATGACATTCTTCACGGTACTAAAATTCACGTGGAAGCATAAAGGATCACTATGAAATCCTCATTATGAAGAATGATGCTGGAAATATAATACTTGACCTCAAATTTTATTATAGAGCCATAGTGACAAAGGCAGGGAAGCACTGGCACAACTACAGACAATGCACCAGTGAAATAGAAAAAGAGACTCAAAAATTAATCCACACAGTCAGTCACATGATTTTTGACTAACATTTTAAAAAACCCATGTTGGAGGGCTGGAGAGATGGCTCAGTGGGTAAGGCACTTGCCTCCAGTGCCTAAGGCCCCAGGTTCAATTCCCCAGGACCCACATAAGCCAGACCCACAAGGTGGTGGTCCTGGTGCTCTCTCTCTCTCTCTGTCTCTCTCTCTCCCTCTCTCTGTATGTCTCTGCTTGAAAATGAATAAATAAAATATTAAAAAAAGAAGCTCTGGTGCTCATACTCACTGTCTTTCTGTAAAAAAAAAACCCATGTTGGAGAAGACAGCCTCTTTAACAAACGGTGCCAGGAAACTGGATTTCTCCATGTAATAAAACAAAATGAGATCCCTATCCAATTCAAGACCTTAATGCAAGACCTGACAATTAGTAGAAACTACTCAAGGGAAAAATTCAAGATACGTGCATAAGCAAGGATTTCCTGAAAAGCACCCCAGTAGCACAGAAATCATCCTAAGTAATAACAAATGATATTACATGAAATAAATTCTGCAAAGGAAAAGAAACAGCCACCAGAGTGAAGAATGAAAAAAATCTGTCAACTACACATCAGAGATCAATATTTAGGATACATAAAGAAATGTAAAAATTAAACACCAAAAATGTCCATATTAAAAAAATTAAACACCAACTCCCCCTCCCAAATTATTGAATCAATAAATGGCCTAGTGAACTAAATCAACAGTTCTAGAAAGAAGAAATAGAAATAGCCAATAAGTATTTGAAAAAGTAAACTATGGAAAGCAGTGTGGGGACTCCTGAAAAGGATGGATGTAGAGCTACCAATGGATCCAGCTATCCCTCTACTGGGCATCTACCCTCAAGATTCCTCACCTCAGCACAGAGACATTTGCTCAACCATGTTTATAGCAGCTCAAGTCATAATAGCAAGGAATTGAAATCAACACAAATGCCCATCACTGGATGAAAGGATATCAAAGTTATGGTACATTTATACTATGGAATTCTACTCAGCTGAAAGAAAAAATGACACAATGAAATTTAAAGAAAAGTGGACTGACTTGGAGCTGATCATACTTAGTGAACTCACACAAGAACAGAGAAAGACAAATGCAGCATATTCTCCCTCATATGAGGTTTCTATCCAAGTTAAGCTTAAACTCTAATCAAACCTGACAGGTGAATTGAGAGACTGTAAAAGGGGTTGGAAGGAATGGGGGGAAGGAATTAGAGGGTGGGGAGACTTATACAATAAGCTTAACCAATAATGAATTGATACCATAAAATCCTTACTTACTTACTTACAAGTAAGCACTTGAGGAAGCTGTGGGCCATGAATAGAATGGGAGGAAGCCTAACCCCAAGAAAACTGCTCAGGCCTGCAACTCCCTGTCCCAGTCATTGGTTATTTCCCACACTGACATGTTGGTCAAAGCGACCCACTAGGTCCCCAAAACAAGACAGGTTTTTGTCAAGGCTCTTGACTACCCACCCTTGACCAAAGACCTTATTGCTGAAGACACCACAGAGAGTCATCGCATAACACCGAGAGACCCTGCTAGATCCAGAGTGGTAACCAGCTCTCAGATGGCAGCATGTGTAGTGTGGGAAGGTGTTAGGGGAAACTGGTCAATGATATTTGGAGAAAGCAGAGATCACTGATATACAATTCAGACTGATGTCATGAGAATGCTGAACACACTGCTCTATGGAAGAGACCAGCAAGTCAAGAAGTGCTCATCTGTGCAATAGTGGTGCTAAAACTAGATGGGTAATCAACAGCTTATTGATTGGCTAACAGATTCGCTCAGTGGTAAGGGACCCTTAGCTGGAAATGAGATCCATGGCAAAACCAAGAACCCAGGCTCCAAGGGAAAATTCCCACTACCAAAGAGCTACAAAGAGGCTACATCCATTAGAATTTTGCCAAATTAACAATGTTTGTCTCATTTAACCTATACTGATCTCACTCTCCGATGGAGAGTTTCTTTGTATTTTTCCAGAAGGCAGTGAGAGTCATGGACAACCCAATTCCATCAACAAGACATGGGCTGATGGCTGACATCCTGACAGGAGATGACCCATCCCAGGCCTATCATACATACAGGGTCCAAATGAAACCTATGAGAAAGTGGTGAGATAAACAAGAGACCTATAGCTACAGCAAGTCAGATAACCTATGAAAGGTCAATGGAGACAGATAGCAATGATACCAACACAACCCAAAGCAGAAGTCCAGAGACACTTAAGATGTCAACAGTAAAGCAGACTTAAAACTCACCCACCATGACTCAGAATTCTGAGCATAAGAGGGGGTGGAAAGATTGTAAGAGCCATGGTGGGGGAGAATATTCAGAGACATTGCCCCCCCTCAGCAACCACAAACAAAGTGGGGAAAACTGGCTACCTCTTGTGCAATTCATAACCCCTTACAGTATGCCCACTGAGGAGGGCCCCCAGTGGGTTGGGGACAGAGAGGAGGGAATTGGGGGGTGCCATCACAGGATTTGCTGCTAAAATATATCTAATTATTGACAATAAAGATATTAAAATAAAAAAATTGAAAAAGTAAGTGCTCATCATCCTCAGCTGCCAGGAAAATACAAATTAAAATTGCCTCTTAGGCTGTGGAGATGGTTTGGCAGTTAGAGTTGCTTGCTTGCAAAGCCTGGCAGCCTGTGTTCAATTTCTCTCCCTGTCTGGAGGAGGAGCTGCAATATCTGGGTACTGAGCTGTGTTAGCTTGGAGTAGGGATTGAGGTATGTTAAGTGAAATCACTCTTCTTGCCAGTTTCAGTGTGGCTGGCCTTGGCTCTGTGCTTGTCTGGGGTACTTCAACCTCCTAACTTGTAGGGGATTAATGGCTAGGACTTCTTATTCTATACTCCGTCACCTACAGCCCTGAAGTTATTTATGTCCATTATGTCAGCATAGGGGAGACGCTATACGGACTAGTTATCTATTGCTGCATAAAAAACTATCTCCAAATCCATAGCTTGAAACAACAGACATTTATTATCTAACAATTTGTGTAGGACAGGAAATAAGTCATGTATTTGGGTAGTTATGGTTCAGGGTCTGTAAGGAAGCCCTAAACAACCTTAGATATGTCAGATGTTAGAGATGTTAGAAATGCCTGGGGGGTGCAGCTCAGTTGGTAGAATGCTTGCTTAATATTCTAATGGCAGGAAACCCTGGTGCACCCATAACCATTCTGTTTTCCATAAGCAAATAAATAAATAAAATAAATGTGTGCATTACTACAACTAGCTTAATATGTATTTTGAAAAAATGCATCTTCTTTATAAGAAAGAGCCAGAGAAAGAAGAGAGAGAGAGAGAGAGAGAGAGAGAGAGAGAGAGAGAGAGAGAGAGAGAGAGAAAGTGAATGAATGAGAATGGGCATGCCATGTCCTCCAGCCACTGCAAACAAACTCCAGACCCATGTTCCACCTTTTTTGTTCATCTGGCTTTATGTGGGTACTGGGTCCTTTGGTTTTGCAGGCAAGCGCCTTAACTGCTGAGCCATCTCTCCAGCCCACCTCAAGTATTTTTGATTAGGATTAAGCTTGTTGAAGTCTCCAGCAGGTGGAGTCCTGCTAAAGGAGGCATGTCACTCGAAGCAGGTTCTGAGTGCAGCCCACTGTGTGTTCAGAGTCAGCTCCTGCTTGCAGGTGCTGGTGTTATCCCTCTGCAGTGGATGTATGATGAAGTGAGCTAGCCCTTTCCACCATTTATGGTGCTTCCCCTGGAATCTATAAGCCTGAAGCAAATCCTTTCCCTCCCATGTCTTTACACGTTCCTCCCCTTCCCAAGTCACTTTTGGTGGGTAATTGTCCCAGCAACAGAAAGGTTAACTGCAACATATATCTTGATTGCTTGATATGGTGGATCTCTCTACAACGTGGTTATCAACCTCCCCTAAGACGAGTGATAAGAGGGTAGAGAGGTTGGGGGAGTCTAGAGCAAGAACCATGAAGACGGAAGCTACAGCCTTTCCACAGCACAATTTTGGAAGAGACGTCCTATCATTTCTTGTGGTTTTACTTTCACAGTGCTAGGGATTAAACCCAGAGCTTTATGCACAGTCGGCAAGTACTTAGGAGCTACATCCCAGCCAAAATTCTGTCATTTCTGCTTTATTATGTTCAACGAATGGAGTTACTAAGACCTGTCTACATTCTGATAGGTCTAGAGTCTTCAGTGAAAGCAACACTAAATCACATCTCTAGCTTGCTTGCCAAGGCTCCAGGAGAATCCCAGAAGAGGGGGCTGGGGCCAACAGATTGTAAGAGTCTCCAGGTGGGTGGTATAACCCATCTATGTAGAGACTCACTGAGACCTCTTGATCCCCACAATGAATATCCATAACCCTACCCAAGACCCTCAGCAGAATTGGGGCAGGAGAGAGGGGTCGATGTGTGCAATCTTTTCATTAAAAAATCAACAAGTTAAAAAAATGCATGCTTTCACAATTCTCTTCCCCACATCCAGTACTCTGATGTATCAGTGACAACTGCAAGATAGGACAGCGCAGTGTCCTCATGTGACACAGAAGGGGGAAACGCTATCTGAACCAGTATAGAAGAAACGGCTACTTACTAGTGCTGCATTGGGTGTGGATGGCAGTGACATCTGTGTCCTCCCCAAGCAGACCAGGTCTTCTTCCCACATCACAAATCTCCAGGTTAGATGCACCTCAGAAGATCAACTGAGTGGATTTGCAGCAGGAGTCAAATCTGGATTGGTCGATGGGTTCCCATCTTAGCATTGACTATAAGGTCTGCTTCCCTCTCTTGGTGTTTCCCATTGAAGTTTGTATACGTGATTACATGTATTTATCATTAATGTTCCTTTTAAATTTCTGTGCTATCTTGCATCCATGGAGCTCTTCATGCACACAGTCCTCAGTAGATGAGGACACTTGGATGGTTTTGAAGCTTGGGTGACTATGAAACAAAGCTACTGTATATATATATATATATATATATATATATATATATATATATATATATATATATATATATGTGTGTGTGTGTGTATACATACATATATAATATGTATATATTACAATATTAATATATATGTATATATGTATATAATTTGTGTTCATCACTACCCTGCATAATGGTTTGCTATTGTGTCTCTTCCCAACACTATGCTCAGTGACATCACTTAGGTAATTTTTAATCAGCCATGATGGGAATATCATGGAAACCACCATGTAAATTTACATTATATCATGTAAGTCAGCAAGCACTCTAAATCAAACTCTTTTTTTTTCCCCACCAACGCACACCTGGATGGATATACATCTACGTGTTTTCAGAATTTTTGTGGGGGAAGATAAATTCTAGGGATTTGGAACAAGAGAATAAAAGGTTGCAGATACAAGAAGAGACAATTTCTGGATTTGATGATAATAGAGGTCGTGATAATTTCTATTTATTGTCAGTTTGACAGGACCCAGGATCACCTAGGAAATGAGCCTCTTGACATGCTGGTGAGGAACTGTGTAGATTTGATTAACCTCTGGGCATGTATCTGAGGGATTATCTTGATTAGGTTAGTTGAGGTTTGGAAGATCCACTTGAGCTATGTTTAGCCCCATTCTGGATTGGAGAAAAAGGAGAGAACTGCCTGGGTAGCAGCAGTCATCACTCTGTTTCCTCACTGTGGACTGAATGTGACCAACTGCCTAGCTCCCACCACCATGCCTTCCCTGCCATGGTGGGGTTGTCATCTCCAGCTATAAGTAAAAATAACCCTTCTTCCCTTAAACTCGCTTTCCATCAGGTATTTTGTCGCAACAATAAAACAACTAATACAGAGGTGAAGCTGCAGGTTGAGACTGTGGGGGAATTAAATATGACTATTCAGATGGACATAGAGAAAAGTAGCCCTCTCTCTATTTTTTTGTGTGCATCTACAATTTAAAATGGGATCTGCAAGCTGAGGACATGGCTCAATGAGTGCTTGATCCTGAAGCCTGAGTACCCGAGTACCTGAGTTCAGCTCCCCGCACCTACACATAAAGAAAATTGCAAATTGCTCCCAACTTTCCAATTGATTACCATCTCAGGAAAACGGGATCTGCGAATGAGATTTAACTATGGGCTTACAGACACATTTTAGATTTGGCATGCAAGACTTTGTATCCCACAGTCAAGATGGGTAGCTATAATTGACTATCAAGCCACAAACAAGGAGTGTATGCCCCAGTAGAATTGGTACAGCTAGGCCAGCTGAAAATAGCCCAGACAGCCAAAGGCCACGTTTTAGTTCCTTTGAGCCAATGCTCAAATGTGATATGTCTGATAACAGATGAGTGAGCACTGTCATCCACCAACCAGGTTTGTAGAAAATTGCTTCAAAGTGAAATTTCCCAAACCACAGCATTTTAGATTTGAAAGAGATGTTAGAAAACATATAGGTCATAATTTCTCAAGGGATGTTTGCTAACCAAATGTCAAAATCAGAAGTAACTGGTTTTGTTTGTTCCCTTGCTCCTTCCTTCCTTTCTCCTTTCTTTCCATTCTCTCTCTTCTTCCTTCCTTCCCTTCCTTCTTCTCCCTTCTTCCCTCCCTCCATTCCTTCCTTTCTTCTTTCCTTTTAAGACAGGGTGTCATGTAGTCCAGGTTGGCCTCAAATTCATTATGTAGCCAAGGCTGGCCTTGAACTCCTGACTGGTCCTTCTGCCTCTACCTCCCAAGTTCCGAGATTATAAGTATTTACTACTAGGTTAGAACCTTGCATCTTGTTAATACCTGTGAAAGTCATCTTAGACTCTGAATTGTTGAGGGTTGATTATCTGCACATTTTGAACATTAGCCAATGATTCTGTTTGCAGTCCAACATTAGACAATGAATCATGTAATCTAAATGTATTATTTTATTGATTAGGGGCAGAAACATTTAAGAAATAAAGTGATCCCTCTGAGTGAGAACCCATAGTTGGTAAAATCCCACCCACTTAAAAATTATAAAGCAGAATAAAACCACAAATATTCACAACCCATAGAATTGACATTTAAGAGTAAATAGAAATATTGCCGTCCCCTTCTGCATGTGTTTGTGTGTGGTATGCGTTCATGCGTGTATGCATGTTGGTGCACTTTTGCTCATTTACTTGAACCCAGAATTGCTGGTTGGTTCCGCTAGTGTAGCTAGAGAGCTTGTCAGGCAGGCTACCACACTAATCTTGCATTTATGTGGGTGCTGGGGATCCAAACTCTGATCCTCATGCTGTGTGGCAAGTGCTTTATCCCCAGCCCATACCTCACCCTCCTTAAAAACAGCTAAAAATCAGTGTAGCACTTCAATGAACACTTTGTTTGTGTTCATAGTTACTAGTCAATATGCCCCACCTAGCCACAGATTCGTGTGGTTACTTTAAATTGCTAACATGAAAATCTTAACCCTGCCCTTTTGAAGTTATTGGCTTTAGTTACTTTATTTTCTTTTCTCTACGTTTCCAACATTGCTATTTGGGGCACGATTTTAGAAAGGTAATTATAACTCTGCTTTCAAACTTCTGAACTGAGTAATCAAACACAGGCTGGTCATAGTGGAAAGTATACAGCTCCTAGTTGTGCCTATTTTTACAAAGTTGTCTGGGTTCAAATCGGTTCAACTAAGTGGCACATTTATAGTACCACTATAAATGCCCCCAGATACGATCTATGCTGTTGTGAGGAATACAGATGAGGACTAGAAGCCTCTCTGCCACCAAACCAATAACCATGTCTGTGTGTTTTTTCACCCACTCACTCATTCATTCATTTTAATTGATTTGCTTTTTTTTTTTTTTTTTTTTGGTTTTTCAAGGTAGATTCTTACTCTATCTCAGGCTGACCTGGAATTCACTATGTAGTCTCAGGGTGGCCTTGAACTCATGGATTTGTTTTTTTAGTTGAGACAAGTCTCACTATGTAGCCCCAAAGTGGGCTTGAGCTCCAGTGTCTTCCTGATTTAGCCTCCTGAGTGTGATCTTTTTAAAAGCAAATTTATTTCTGAGAGAGAGAGAGAGAGAGAGAGAGAGAGAGAGAGAGAGAGAGAGAGAGAGAACATTCCAGGGCCTTCTGCTTTGCAAACAAATTCCAGACATGGGTCCTGGGGAATCAAATCAAAGGCCGTAGGCTTTGCAAGTAAGTACTGTTAGCTGATGAGCCATTTCCATTCATGATTTCATTTTTTTAAAAAAATCTAATAATATCATTAATATATCTGGGCAGTTTTACAGGTAAAAGTTTTTATTCAGTATAATGTATTACTGGACAGGTGGAGAAAGAGAAAGCTTAGAAAAACCGTGGACCAGGAACCCCTACCCAGCAGGTGTACAGTTTTTCTCGATTGCAATACTCCATAAATTATTTATTTAGATTTGGGCTGTGGTTAAATCCAATGGCGTCCTCTTCAGAGTCACATCTGCTGCACATGTGCTCCAGGAATCTAAATACTGCCTAAGACCGGACATTCAAGCCTTAATATATTAACGACTTAGTGAAAGGAACAGTGGTATCATTTATCCCAATAAATTTGTTTTTTTTTCCCCCTATAACAGGATGTAATCCTAACACCATACTGAATCCTTTGTCTAACACGCAGGCAGAGTTGTGTTTTGTTTCCCCAAAGGTGTTACAGAAGACCTCTGGCCCAGGTACTGCAATAGACATTGTCTTATTTATTTTTTTTCTTTTCTAGAAGAATCTAGGAATGTATGTGCTTACGATTCAAGGAGCTCTAAATTGGTAGGAAACATCTCTAGAGCAAAGTGCACAACGTTTTGATTTCTACCCAGACCTTGCTAGAAGTGAAACCTCAGCCCTTAGCTTTGTGTCTGGACTATTGAGATATATACCAAGGAGGTAGTTGCAAATACATCTCTCTCTCCTTCCCTCCTTTCCCTCTCTCCTTGCCTCCTTCTAGTAATCTCTCTTTCTTAATCCATGTAGGTGGCAAGCCAGGAACACAAGGCACCCCTAACAACCCAAGACTACGTTTTCCACGCGCAGTGTCCTGGACCTCAGCTGTCAGTTCACCTGCGTGGTTCTCAGTCGCCATCTGGCCGGCTTTTGACGTGGGTCTGAGCCAGCCCAGGCCCGCGGATGCTGCGCGCAGGCGCCTCTCGCAGTGGTTTCTCCTGCGGCTCCCCTGGGCCGGCCGGCGGGTAGTGCGGCCCGCGTCGCCGCCGCCGCTGTCCTCTGGGGGGCCTCCGCTCATTCAGCCCGCGGTGCGGCGGCGAGAGGAGCTGCTGGCCTTGAACTTGCCCGCCGGCTCCACCCGGACCCCGGCAGACAAAAGAGGCGGCGGGGCGCGGGGCGCGGGGCGCGGGGCTCGGAGCGCGGAGCGGAGCGCGCGGAGCAGAGCGCGGCGATGGCGGGGCGCGGAGGCCGGGCGCTGCTGGCGCTGTGCGCGGCGCTGGCCGCCGGAGGCTGGCTGCTGGGAGCCGGAGCCCAGGAGCCCGGGGCGCCCGCGGCCGGCATGCGGAGGCGCCGGCGGCTGCAGCAGGACGACGGCATCTCCTTCGAGTACCACCGCTACCCCGAGCTGCGCGAGGCGCTGGTGTCCGTGTGGCTGCAATGCACCGCCATCAGCAGGATCTACACGGTGGGGCGCAGCTTCGAGGGCCGCGAGCTCCTGGTTCTCGAACTGTCGGACAACCCTGGGGTCCACGAGCCCGGTAAGGATGCTGGTCCAACGGCCGGCCCTCCCCAGCCCACCCTCTGACCCTGCGGTTGGGGTCCCCGAGGAGGATGGCGCGCAGGGGTCCGACGGGTGCCAGTGGGGGAGGGAGGAGAGGTGGCCCCGGGGCTGCGTCCTGCTAAAGGGTGCCTGGGGTGGAAGTGGAAGGAAGGCTGGATCAACCCTGAGCGCTGCGGAGGGCGCGGATCCCACCCGCCCAGCCCCAAGCCATCCCTCCCTCCGGCCCTTGGGGCCACCCTTGGGTGAGCGTGGGCGAGCTGGGCTACCGAGCAAGCACACCCCGGTGCGCGCCAACCCGGAGGTCCCCCTCGCCGCTGGATCAAGACATCCAGGAATCACATTGCCAGTCCGAAGGAAGAGGCCTTTCCCGCAGACACGAGTGGAAAGATAAAGTGCAGGAGGCCCGGGTCCTGGAGAAAACCAGAAAGAGCCATTGATCATGCTAATTTCCGAGGACCGTTTCTCCC
>PVHP010002390.1:0-68603 GCA_004024765.1 Zapus hudsonius
TTGTGTCGAAAATCCTTGGTTTCTGTCTCATTGGCCTATCCTGTGTTTATTGAATGGCTGTGGTTATAGGTCCCTTGTTCATCTGTCATTGTCTGCTGGGTTCCCTATGGATCCTCCACGTTATGACTGTGGTGGCTCCTCTCTTGCCAGGGACCCATAGCCACAGCCATTCAACCAACTCAGGATAAGCCAAATGTGTTTGTGTTTTTCAGGATGCAACAAGAGAGCTGTGGCCCATCTAACAATATGATAGTCTTTTTAGTAAGAAATACTTGTCTCACTAAGCTTCATTATGATAAATAAATATGAAGTATATTGACTTGTGGACCATATGTCTGTGATAAATACCAAATAGGGATACAACTACCTGAGAATAACATGGAGATATTTCATTCTGTGGAATTAATGATCCCACGTACATAATTTAGAGATTCTGGTATTCTAACCTGGGCTATAGTCTATCCTAATGTGCAAGGAATGAAAAACACAGCTTCCGTATATTCCCAGGTGTCTTCTTGACTTTGTTGTGATGCTCAATGACTCGTATTCTGAGAGCCACACTAGAGTCACAAGAATAAGATAAGATCACAGAGGATAATTCGGAGCTTGGGAAATGATTGGGACTGTTAAGCAAGCATCAGGCAACACTTATCTACTTCTGACATCCCAGATGTCAGCTGGCTGAAAAATGCTTTCAAAGTTGTTTAATGTTTTTTGTTCCATATGCATATGACAACCAAGTTTGAGTACAGAGTAAAAAAATGGGGGAATTACTAAAGCAGATATAGTCATGAAATGCAAATACAGTGTAATTTATAAGTGGTCAGCAATGGCTTAAGCACAATGGAGTTAGAGGATAGCTGATTAATATCTGTTGAATTATAATTTAGAATTAGCTACTGATGTATATTTAGAAGAAGGCAAGTGTGATTTTACTTTTAGGATATACAAAATAAACTAAACCACAGGGAGGAAAATATATGATGTGCATCAAAGTGTATGATTAAATTTGGACTATTCTGTACAGGCAGGCAATATATGAGTAGTACAGGTTTTGGCTCTGGACAGAGAGATGGTGGATTTAATAGTGATGTGTTACTTGAGTGTTAATAAGTGCTTTGGGCCATTGGCAGTTAAAAGAGAGTGGCAGCTTTTTTTTCTCAGATTCATTACTTCTTGGGAAGAAGCAATTAGGAACAATTAGCTTTAAAGAAGAATTGCAGGTGGACACCTAATTCAATCCACACCTGATTCTCGGATACTTCCCATCTAGTGGAGCACAGCCCTGATATGAACCTTTCAAATGAGCCTAGTATGTATGGACACATACATGAGCAGTGTGCCTCTGAGGGATTCCTGGGCAGAAATGCACTCAGATATATATGCCAGGCCCTTCCTTCCTATCTTCCCAACTGACACTGGCAGAATGAAAAACTAGATCCTTTGCCCATCAGGATACAGGAAAGATGGATGCTGTCATGAGTGTTAGGGGAGAGCAGAGCCCTCCACAGTTGACTACAGGAATTCCTAGATGAAGCATGGAAAGAAAGGAGAAGGGGCCCAAAGCTGGTGATGGGAGCAGAAAGGCTGATCTTTCTAGAAATCCCCAAAGATACAAATGAGAACTTGAAACACTTGATTGCATTTTCAAAGCTCAAGACCCCTTCCATGCCTGGATAGAGACATTTAATATGTAATAAAAAGAATGTTCGGGAGAAGTACAAGTGTCCAGAAGAGAAGGTCATGTGAGGTCCCCAAAACAATGCAGGATTTTATGAAAGTTCTTGAGTACCCACCTCAGATCAAAGGTAAGACCCTATTGCTGAACATACCAGAATGTCATCACACAATACCTAGAGACCCTGTTAGATCCAGAATGGTAACCAGCTTCTAGATAGTAGCATGTGTAGTGCTGGAAGGCATTACATGAGCTACCAGGGGAAATTGGTCAATGATATTTGGAGAAAGCAAAGACCACTGATATAAAATTCAGACTGATGTCATGATAATGCGGAACACACTGCCATATGGCAGAGATTAGCAAGTCAAGAAGTGCTCATCTGTGCAATAGTGGCACTAAACCTAGGTGGGTAATCAATGATTTACTGATTGGCTAAGAGATCCTATCAGTGACAAGGGAACCTTAACTAGAACTGGGATCCATGACAAAATCTTATGAGGACCAAGAACTGGGGCTCCAAGGGGAAATTCCCACTACCAGAGATCTGAAGAGAGGTTACACCCATTAAAATCTTGCCAAATTAACAATGTTTGTCTCCTTTACCCTTTACTGATCTCACTCTCCCACGGATATTCTGTTTGTATTTTTCAGAAGGCGAGAGCCATGAAAAACCCAATTTCACCAAGAAGACACGGGATGATGGCTGACATTCTGGCAGGAGATGAACCACCCCTGGCCTATCATATAGACCCAAACAAAACCTATGAGAAAGTGGTGAGGTAAATAAGAGACCTACTTCCACAGCAACTTAGATATCCCTTGAAAGGACAACAGACAGACACCAGTGATACCCGACATGATCCAAAGCAGAAGTCCAGAGACACTTAAGATCTCAACAATAAAGCCGACTTTATGACTTTATGTATGAACAGGGTACATAAAAGTAGGTCTCAAACATATCAACTTTTAGAAAACAAAGCTAGCTTGTATTCATATTGACAAGCCACAATGGAAAGTTTTAGAAAGTCTCTTGCAATGGCTCATAATATTAATATTTTCCAGAGAACAAACTGGCTGTGAAATCCAAGCCCCTTGTCTCTCTGGTTCAGGATGGACTTGGCTGCCCTAAAGACAAGAGAAGACATTTAATGTCTTGATCTGCTTTTCCTGATAGCAGAGGAAACGAGTCCCTGCTGGATGCCTTCATCATTGGTATTTTGTCCCCAGTATAGCCCTGAAGTTTCCTAGTCATGGATGTGGCTGGGGTGTACAGAAGGTTCCCAGGGTGATGAGTGAAATTCCACCCATAGGAAATTGTTTAGCATGCTCTTTACAAGCAAGAGGGCAGATTCTGGACTCAGAGTTTTTGTTTCCTATGCCTGTCTTCCAGCCCCTTCGCAAGGGTCTCAATAGTACCACTTCTGATGTCTAGGCCTAAATAGAGTTCATCTTTCTCTTTAGCCTTCACTGTCATGGAGTTCTACTGGCCATGACTTTTGTTTGTTTGTTTTTCAAGGTAGGGCCTCACTCCTCTAGCCCAGACTGGCCTGGAACTCACTGTTGTCTCAGGGTAGCCTTGAAT
Organism: Zapus hudsonius; assembly: GCA_004024765.1. Taxonomy (NCBI): domain Eukaryota; kingdom Metazoa; phylum Chordata; class Mammalia; order Rodentia; family Dipodidae; genus Zapus; species Zapus hudsonius. The sequence continues at coordinate 3,264 of PVHP010002390.1, forward strand.
GCATGGTGATCCTCCTACCTCTATTTCCTGAGAGCTGGGATTAAAGGCATGCACCACCATGCCCAGCTTTGGCCTTGACTTCTATGCATCACACCAGAGGTCCTTCTCATTTGTACTTGTGTCTGCTTCTACTGCCCATATACAGAATTTCCCTCTCCTCACTTCATTTTTCCAGCAATATGAAGTGAGCCCCTGCTGGCATCCCAGAGTCCCACCTTGGACTTTAAAAAATTCCCTCTAGACCTTCAAGACCACCTCTCTTTAAGCATCACTTTTCTATGTCAACTGTGATGGTCAACCTTGACTTTCAACTGTGTTAATTCAGGAGTCAAATAGGATGAGTGGTTCTGAGAGAGCCATCGAGGACATTTCCAGGAAGGATTAACTGAGGGAGAAAGACCCTCCCCAGAGAGGGCTGCCCAGATATCAAGAGAGCCAAGTTTTGAAAATGCCCTGCTGCTTGCACGCTGCCCTATGATTTTTGCTGTATGTCTGTACTGAAGACAATGGCTCTCCAGGAAGCCTCCAGGCCTTCACTGCCAAACTGAGACAGCTGATGCATCCAGCTGTGCACTGAGATGTGCCCCTGGGTTCTCAGCCTCTCCAGCATGCAGGCCATCACTGGTGAACTCGTCAACTCATGTCTAGTAAGCCAATCTGATAAATCCTCTTTTGTAATATAGATTCGTTCTATCAGTTCTGTTCCTGTATAGAATCCTAATACAATAAATTTTTAATTATTTTCTTCAAGAAATGTAGAATGAGGAAAAGCAGGACATCTAGCTATTTGATTGAAAACACAGACAGACCTTTGTTTTGCTTCTGAAGGTGGACCTGATTACCACTAGTAGGCTTCCTGATCACAGGGTTCAGGGACTTCAGAGGTTGGGGAGGCCTCATGTCTTCTTTCTGTAGAATATAACTGATCATGCTTACTTTGTTTCCTACTGTATTTATTCACTTATTCTTTAAGCCTTTTCTTAATTGAAGGGAAGAATTACTACATATATAGAGACGATAATATTCTCCATCACATGACTATCCAATTGTTAAGCACAGTGGAAGCGTTTCTTCACTTCTTGTGAGTATTGTTGGAGCTTTTGGTCCCCCCCAGTTCTGATGCTGTGCAAGAATGTCTTTTGAGATATGGACTGGATTCTGAACATGTCTCACAATCTGAACGTCCAGGCGAACACATTTCAAGTGAAAGGTGTTCATTAATTGCATGTTTTCAATAACACCTGGGCTTAGATGAAAAGGTACTTTACAGAATGACATGAAAGAGCAAGAGACATCCAGCCTGTCTTCCCTCAGATATATCTGAAGCACAGTTAAGTCAGGTCAAGGGGCAATCACAGCAGAGAATGCTTTGGAAACTTCAATGAGCCTGATCTGGTATCACGTGGGGATCAAACCCTGCCTCTGGGAACCTGCAGAGTTCTCAGTCTGCTACCTTTGATAAATCCAAATTTAAAGCGGATTTAATTACCATAGCATGCAAAAGGAAGGATATTTGGAGTGTTACTTTTTCTCCAACATTTCTTTCTTCACACCAATCCTTTTTAGAGACTTGGTTCCACTGTATCTAAAATAGCAAATCTTAGGTCCTCGAAGTAAAACAAGGATTGGAAGAGTCTAGCTATTGTTGAAATGTACATGGAACAGAATGTCTTCAAAGGAGTGGAAAGCCCAGCAGTATTCAGTATCCTGAAGAACTCTGTATGTCATGTGCCCTGACTTACACATCACAGTGCAAAGAAAAATTTAAGAATCTATTTCAAATATTTGCATGAATTCCAAGTTCAGGTGTGTTGCTGGAGAGATCCAACTGCTTCCAGATAACAGATTTTGATTTCTTTAGAGACTACCAAGATCATACCCTTAAAGTTTAATGAATATAAAAATAACAGGCAACAATCAGCTGGTTCTGTTGCCTTGTAAGAAGTCACCCCATGAAAGGGAGCATTAGGCAATGTCTGTGAGATGCAAGTCAAGGGAGGCAAGGAGAGAATGCCAGAGTTCATCCCACACTTTGTAATTCTATAATTTAACATGCATTATTTTGAGAATCTCATTGCCCACATTAAAAACTTACCCTATATCTTCATGACCATTAAATCAGAATGATATAAAAGTGAATTAGGTCACATTCTAAAACTTGCATGAATTGATAGAATCTGCTTAGAGACTCATGATAAGTAGAATTCTGAGGTCATGCCTAGGCACAGTAGGCTCAATTATCAATGTCAGTTAGGGAAAGGAGGATGGTAAAAGGAGGAGCAAAAACATGTTGTGACCAGTACATTAGGCCATTCAGTCCCAAACACCACCTCAGTGTGGAGTCATCTGCTAATCTTTCTAGGTCTAAAGAGGAAAGAAGGACAAAATGAATCCTCTGAAGCTAGGGTGGCTATATAACTTACTTTGCATAGCAGAGCACTTCTGAGGGTAGAAGTCTTTGTAAAATGTTAACCATTACTGTATGGCATGGTCCTCTTATCGCTTGGGAAGGTAATCTCCCAATGCCAATAATATATCTTGAAGAGTTCCTCAGTCAAATCAATGCCTCAAAGTCTATTTCCTGATGCCAGTGCTTTTTCAAGCTGTGGTTTCCAGTGACTAGATTCCTCCACAGCACGGAGAGCTGGCTCAGTTATCCTTCCATAGGCGGACTAAACCCTCTGAGATCCATGAAAAAACACATGTAAGAAATTCAGCCAATTTACACCTTCTCAACGGTTGACCATCTCACTAACACATATTGTCTAGACTCTTGTTTAGTTTCTTCCTCGGTTAACCTAGTAATATGTCATTTCTGATCAAGAGGCTTCATGAGGAAGACCTTGAAGCTACTGCATTAGTTAAGTCTGGGGAATTTCCAAGAGATTTCAATTGTCCATATCACTCTAACTAAGGGCAGACAGTGTGAAGGGTGATTCACCAGAAGGTGGGTCTTGTGACTTCTAAGGTATAGCTGTCCTCATTCTTGGGCCTGTTCTGTGTGGGACATCTGTCGCCTGTGCATATTTATTTGTGTGTATGTGTTTGAGAGGCACTGTCTCATTATGTAGCTCAGGATGACTGATACTTACTGTGCAGAACAAGCTGTACTTATTTTGCTGCCTGAGTTCTCTCTTGCATCTTATTTTTTAATGCTCACAGTGTTTGTTTTTCATCTAGCTTATACTATCTTGGGCTATTACTATAAAATTAAATTACACAATTAACTTGAATTATTGTTGTATGCTTCACTTGAGAAATCACCAGTATTATTATTAAATGACACTGTGCATTTTCAGAGTTAAGGGTAACTGATGATCTATCCCTGTATTTACTTCAATACTGAATAGGGTTTTGAATGTATTTAGATTGAGTCACATGAAATTGCCTAAATAAGATTATCTATGAAAAAGATAATTTTTCATGGTTTATGCTGTTAATAATTGTTCCAGAAGTAATCGTAGGATTAATTGAGATTATATTTAAAAATTTATATCCTTATTTGTAGATAAATATATCCATATATATTCATAGGTGTGGAAATATATACATGTATGTTCTGAGGAAATGATTTAGAATTTATGATTGTGTTTTAGGTTTTCCTTGAGACAGAATCTTGTTACATCACAGACCGGCCTGAGCTTTCTATTACTTAGCATTACTTAGCATCCCAGTTTGTTTTAATTTTTTTTTTTTTGAGACTCAGCCGCCAATAGCTCAGTTCAGCTATTAAAAAAAACAACTATTTTATTTATTTGAGAGGGAGAGAGAAAGAGAAAGAAGAAGAGAAAGAGAAAGAGGCAGAGAGAGAGAATGAGTGCACCAGGGCCTCCAGCCACTGCAAATGAACTCCAGACACAAGTGCCACCTTCTGTACCTGGCTTTATGTGGGTACTGAGGAATCGAACTCGTGTTCTTCTGCTTTGTAGGCAAATGCCTTAACCACTAAGTCATCTCTCCAGCCCATCAGCATTAAAAAAAATTAATATGACCACCTATTTTCCATGGAAATGACTGTCACTTATATAACAACCCTAAGTCTCTCATTATGCTAATACCTACTATAAGTTATTTTTCTGGGATGTTACACTTGTTGATAAAATTATCCTATATAATTATATTACTATTAGACAATCTTTCTCTTGGGTCTTTATGATATGCCAGGCATCGTTCTCAGTGTATCCTTGCCTCAATCCTGTGAGGTAGGTAATATTATTATCTTTGTTTTTCAGATGAGGAAATTGAGACATCCAGAGGTAAAGTCATTTGTAGAAAATCACATAACTCATAACAAGGAGCTGGTTGTTAATTCCAGGCAGGGCAAACTCAGTATGTTTACACACCACACAGATTCATCAAGAGGAGTGTCTGTGTTTTGACAGTTACAACGCAGCACTAAGAGTCCTTTAGCTTTGTGAGATGTACAGCGTCTGGGGAATACTTGGCCATTTGAAGTCAGACTTGAAAAAGTTCCTAATGCTTGGAGACCAAGCATAGTTCTCTTATAAGAAGCTCAGTTTACCGGACTAATAGCCAGAGTTTATAGCACTGACTTCTCTACAGACAATTAAAAGAGGAAAAGAAAACAATAGATCATCTAACATATGCTTAGTAAGACCCCTTAGTTAAACACATTTATTTTCTATTTGTCTATGAATGAATATGACTGTTAAGGAGTTAGTCTCTAATGTTTTCCCCAATGGTTATCTGAGGAATACTTGGTTCAAGCCTGTGGTTCTACTGGGCTGTGGCTTGTGGGGGAGGGAGGAATGGAATCTTAGGCAGAGTGTAATGGGATCCTAATGGGCATTCCCTTAAAGGGGATATAGGCAGCCTTTTCTTCCTCTCTTTTTTTCTCTCTCTCTTCTTTTCCCTAGCCATGCATTCTTACGACATTGATCACAATAGCCCCCCCAAAAAACAATGGATTCAAACCTCTCATACTATGAACCAAAATAAATCTTTGCAATTAAAAGTGTTTATCGTAGATACTCTTGTCACAGCTATCGAAAGGAGACTAGTTCAACTCACAACTGCTTGCATAAATTTTTGTTCAATGCTACTTTTCTCCAATGAGTGTTTTCTAGCACAGATATTTGCTAGTTTTTTTCTACATGAAATTTAAGACTTTATACTAAAGTCACACAGGCAGAAAATGAGGCTGATTAAATGGGTATGGTAGTTAATAAATTGGTATATATAAAATGTCAATATACATGTGCATATACACAATTTATATTATACATACTCAATATATGCATATATTATGTGTAGCAAATATTGTCTTAATATGTTATATATTAACATTTTTATTAATTAAATATGTTTTTCAATTAATCAAAAACCCAGCATGAGACCCTCCAAGTCTGAAGAACAAGCAGGACCCTTTCTCTGTTCCTCTGTCTGTCAATATCAGATAGTATCAACAAACATTGTTGGGGGAATTGGGATGTTGGACCTTTTGCTCTAAGTCTGGGCCTTGGTTGGATTGGATGGAAAATGGAGGTAGTTAAGTTATATGATGTCATGCTGCACATACAATAACTTTCTGTGAGTATCTTAAGTATGGCTCTCATCTGTGCAGTTTGTGTTTTAAGGTATATAATTCTACTTCTCTTAACAAAATAAACCAAATGTACCCTACTCTTTAGGAAAACATCCATCGGAGAAGACAGTTGTTCAATATAATAAATCAAGTCATTGGAAAAATCTATGAAGACTGTCAGCATCCAAGAGGCTTATATCCATGGCTAACTTTCGGAGAGGTCCTAGGGAAGAGACAGGGTGAAGATGGTCTGGCTATGGGGTCTTCCAGTTTGCACATCAGAACTTTGGGTATTGTTTACATTATTTTTTTCCATTTCTATGAATCGTACCTAGCTTTGCACTTTCAACTGCCATTGAGCTCAACAACACATGGGTCATTCGGACATTTGCTTAGCTTGCTTCAGTTTCAGAAAAGGTGTTCAAAGCTCAAGCTCAGGTACTGTTCAAGTCCAACCAGGGGGAAGAGAGTGGCATGAGGCAGGGTTACCTTCTTACAGGCTGTGATGGAGCCTCCCAGGCTGCTTCCTGAACCTCCGTTGCCACTGCCCTGCTGCGGGCCTGAAACTTCTGGCATCTGTGGTGACTCCAAGTCGCTGTGTGTGGCCCAAACACAAGAGAAACAAAAACACTCTAGTGAGTCATCCCTCTATTTAGAACTGCACAGTGAATAAAGCATGACATGTCTTATCAAAACTCATCTTTCCTGATTGCAGTCAACACTGCCGGCCTTCCTGCTGAAATTGGCATTTCTTTGTTGGGCTCACTTTGGGAATTGGAAACACGATGGACTATCTATCCTATTGTGAATACAAAACTGCAACCCGGTGACTCCCACAGTGCTTACATGGACACAATCGCATCTGTGTGACTTCTGGCAGTGTTAGCAGCTTTTCTTAAGCAAGCGGTTTTAAAACCCAAATAAAGCCTTTTTACTTGTCACATTAATTCAGCTCTACTGATACCAAAGCATCATAAAATGCTCATCTTGTTTTTTCAAAATAAGGGCAAGATATCATTTTAACCAGGCAAGCAGCAGGACGCTAGGAAAAGACTGTGGGCTTCAGCAGAGACATCCTTCTGGCTGTAAACAGTCACTAAACTTATCTTCTCCAGAAAGATGAACACCTTTCTCACATCTGTCAAACCTGGATGGGCTAGCCTATGAACAAGACTGCAAAATGTTTTAAAGATTTATAAATATGTCTTCAATTAAAAGAAATGATAAAAATTCAAGTCATTACCAAACCTACACACACACACACACACACACACACACACACACACATATATATCCTACTATATATATTCTTGTGTAACTGGTAATTTAAAATCAAACGTCCTTTAAATACTGAAATGATCTGCGATTATTTTAAGCATTTATAAATATTATTTTTTTCTAAAACATGACAATTTGAATTTAGAGACATCCTGATATTTTATCACACACTTTATTTTATTATTAGTGATTAAATAAAGCAAGTATAATTCATTCAAATACATCTTTAAGAGATTACCTAATATGTATGAAAATTTCAACCTGAGAGGTAGTTTTTTCCCTCAAAACAGAAGCCAATAAATTAAACAAGCAATGTGTTTCTAATAAACATTCTAACTCATGTTTCAGATTCTGAACTAGTTGGTTTCATCTCATCTGTGCACAAGGATAGTCTGTTGGTATTTCTATTATCAATCCCAGTCAATGACATTTTAAAGGATGGATAGTGATTGGTACTTTAGAATAAATACTGGAGCCAGGCAAAAACTGTGCAGAGAAATTGAAGTAAAATCTGTTTTGTTCAAAAATTTCATATATTTCTTTGAGTAACTGAAACCTTGGGGACTGGCATCCATCCAACATGAATGAAAAGATGATGCCCACGTTATTCTTACTTCACCAGGGAAAGAGCAAAAGGAGAGGCAGAAAGAAGGGAAACATGGATGGAGGGAGGGAGGAGAGGAGGGAGGGTGGAAAGACACACAAAAAAAGAAAATTCCAAATTGTTAACACGTAAACGATAAGACCATAGCGCAAGCTAGCTGTGATCCATAACAACCTGGCCTGAGTTATGGAAATAATGTGTCTCATTTCTTGCCAAGACAGACTCAGCCAAGCTTCACTGCAAGAGTGCAGGACATGTCTGTGACCTGTTCTGTGTTGCCCCCAAGCAGCTCTGCTAAATTAGTGGACCACTTGCATCCAGATCATTCTCAGATTTCCGTCCAGAGTTAAGAAATGCCCTGCACCTTTTCCTATGGTCAGCAACTCCAGGAATGGCAAACAGGTGGGTTGAGAATTATGCCAGGCTGCTAGAAAACAGCAGAGACAGCATGTCAACTGCCAAGGAGGGAAACAGAGGAGAACAGCATCTGACTGAGGCAAACAGACATGGTTAGGTCCCAAGTCAGCAGATAATATGAAGACATAGACAGGTAAAATATCAACCTTGAAATTCACTGAACTACCCACCAAGCACATATCTGGCTTTAGAAAGACAGCCTTATGTAATATTTTACATGCTTCCAAATGTTTAGGAATAGCTCCCCTCATCCATTAAAATAAAAAATTAAAACCGTACCCATAGATTTCTTGGTGACCATCCTATTTTTATGACTAAAAAATCCTATTTTGATTTAAAGGCGAAGCAAAGAATTTGAACTTTGTTATGTGGCTGTAGGCTTGCTCTATGTATTTTGTGACATCTGCATACCCTTAATAATTTAACTATGTAGATCAATTCAATTGTTGATAATGAGAGTTAAATGACAAAGTAGAAACTCAGGGTTGGTACTTAATGACAAGCCCTACGTACTTCTACTAGACCAACACTGAATGCAGTAACATCTCATCTCCAGAAACACATATGCTAGGTATCACTTTAATAATATCTGATATTCACAGCAAATGTCTACAGAGGCCTATCCTTTTAAATCACGTGATGTGGGTACGAATGTGCAACAGGTGACTGTCCACATGTCTCAGTCCCACGACCTTTGGGATAGAGATGGAAATTTGAAGGTTTTTTTTGTTTTGTTTTGTTTTTGGTTTTTTGAGGTAGGGTCTCCCTGTAGCCCAGGCTGATCTGGAATTCACTATGTAGTCTCAGGGTGGCCTTGAACTCATGGTGATCCTCCTACCTCTGCCTCCCGAGTGCTGGGATTAAAGGCGTGCGCCACCACGCCCGGCTGAAATTTGAAGTTTTTGCAAAGATGCCACCCTCAGTCTCCAGAGACGCAGGATGTCTGCCAGTCCAGGATGAGGCAGTGATGGTGGTGAGCTCACATTGTCATTTAAAAAATCGCTGTCAGGATACAGTGTTATACCTTATTCCTAATAGATAAGGCTGCTAAATTCTTCCCTGGGACATTTTCCTTTGATTTTTGACAAGTGCTGACAACATTTATTAAGTACATACTTTCAGAGTGGTTTTACATTGAAACTGTTAAACGTATTTCAGTGAGAATGTGGATAAAGTAGCAAAGGAGCCACAAAAGATAATTTGAAGAGTAAGTTTAGAATCAGTTTTCTATTAAGTAGCCTTTCTCATGGAAAAAATGTCATATTCCAGCCAACGAGGTGCTAAGTTGCCACTGCATTGCTGTCACCTATGATTCATCCCAAGCGAGTAAGTAGGTCAGGATCAAGAGTGAAAATGGGTCTTGGGAGGTACTTCCCCAGAGAGTGATATTCATTTACTAGAAATTGAGTTGTCTATGCAGTACTAATCAAGACTTGGTTCAGAAAGCAGAACCAACGGTGTTGAAGGATGCTTGTTAGCTTCCTTAGGGAACCAGGATCTCTTTTAGAACTACTGAATCAGAATCTACATTTTGACTCAAGTCAGGTGGCTTCTATGACCACTGAGGTTGCAGAAGCACGTACATGACATATTAGGTGAGATGCACATTTCCATTTGCACTGGATCTTTACACATGATGTTTCCTCTTTCAGGAACCTCATCCTCCTTCTGTTCCTCCTCCTCTTTCTTTCTTAATAATTTCTACTCTATCCTCTGGGTCTCAGCTTGTAAATTACTTCAGGTGCCTCCTTCCTTCCCTCTCCCTGCCAAGGAGACCATGATTCCTCTCCAACATCTCTCCAAAGTTCCATGTATGCCCAAACACACCATCCTATCTGCCCCCAACCCCATGAAAGAAATAAATGAAGTACTCACTGCGGTGTGTCCCAGAAGCACCAAGAGATGCATACTGTTACAGCACTTGTCAAACAAAGTGACATTGTATAGTATTTTTCTGTCTCTCCTTTTAGGTTACCAATTCTACAAGGGCAGCAATCAGACAGGATCCAGAATGCTATCAGGCAAGTAGCCCGTGGCCAACAAGTATCCCTTGAGTTCGTTTGTTTCTATTTTTCTCAGCACTAGGCTAACCTCAAAGATCAGGAACACACATGAGTTTGAATTCACTCTCTAATTTTCTTCAGTGGTGACAGATGGTGGAATAAGCCGAATCTGAGAAGATAATTTAAAGTATTTCCCAGGATAGCTCTAATGAAAACAAATCCTGCTGTTGCTGTCACTTGTATGTCAAGTAAACAACGCAAAATTAAAAATTTTAACAGATTCTAAAAGGTAAGATTTGCTCTTACCTTCACTCCACTTTAAAGATGCATTTGGGAAAATGGAGCAATCATTATTTTCTGTCTGGAGGTCTCAGTCCTGACTAGGATATCTATTTCTGAGCTGTATGCTAAATCTTTCCATCTTAACACTGCAAAAGGGATCTTGAGCCAGCAATTAAGATTCTATCATTAAAACCAATTAAGTCACGTACCACAGTCAAGAATTTAGGGGATTTTCAAACATGCATTTGTAGAGTTCAAAATAACAGCTTGCTCTAGAGAATGCTGGGAGTTTACCCGAACTGAAAGGGATTTCCCTACTGTGTGCAGCTCAGAGCCTGAGGTCAATCTTTCAAAAACTAATTTGTATTACAAATTACATAATGTGTTCAAGTCGCTTGCCAGCATCTCCTGAGCAGTCTCTTGACACAGACAAGGTCCTTGTCCTTGCTCAGGCTTTAGTCTGACTCATGTGCTCGTCCTCAGCTAAGTCTCTACCTTGGTCTGCTGAGCTTCCTATTAGCAATAAACCCTGCCATGGGAGTTAAGCAGAATCCCCTACCCTAATATCTATCAGTCTCCTCATGCCCCTGCTTTGGCCTGACCAATCTTTAGAGAGAGCTCTATTGGGCCAGCTTTTCAGGACCCCCTACCCTTGATATGTCATCAGCAATTTTCTGTACACTGACTCTTGATATGCCCATTCACTATAACCATCTGTGGTGTTATATTTGGAGTTAAATTGAGGTCTGTGCTGATTCTTCTTTCCCTGTTGTGACAGCATAACAAAATCAGTCTTGCCATCTTTAATAAATACCTGGTACAAAATTTGTATTTTGCAATGTATTTTTCTGCTTCTATCACACAAGCAAGAAGATTATGTGCTCTTTTCATTTTAATAGACACACACATGCGTGCACACACATGCATACACACACATACACACATATATGTATATATGAATTTATTGAGGTAGGGTTTCCCTCTTCTAGCCCAGGTGCAGGCTGACCCGGAATTCACTATGTAGTCTCAGGGTGGCCTCAAATTCTTAGTGATCCTCCTATCTCTGCCTCCTGAGTGCTGGGATTAAGGGTCTGAACCACCACGCCCATCTATTTATTTTATATTTTGTATACATATGTATTTCTTTTCCAGTTTGGAAATGTCCACACAAACTGAACTTGTCACCAATTCACCTGTGGCTGAGAGACAGAAAGTCCTCACAAATTCCATAAGATTTTAATAAAGGAAGCAGGGGAACCAATTTTTCAGCCTCGGATGTGTTTATAAACCAAAAATATGTGTCCAGTTTCAATACCAAAAGCTTGCCATGCTGCTAGAACAAATTTTAGACCAGTAAAACACTAACCATAGATGCAATGAAGTACCCACCCTTTTGTTTTCCTAAATGAAGATATTTAAAAAACAAACAAAAACAAATACCTATTATCTCTGCTCTCACCATCTCACTTCAAAGAAAGGATTTTATAACAAAATAACGAAATTGTTACAGGTTTGTCTCCTTTGTAAGGAAAAAGGCATGTTCTTCTACCATTTTTGTCTTCAGATCATGTTAGAATGTTCTGGCAGACCTAAGCCTGTTTACTTCCTGTGTGCAGTACTTGTAAATAGCAATAGATTACAGACAGGTCATTCATTATTAATCATAAAACAAGTAAGTTCTTAGCAGAAATAATGGCCCCGAATTAGTTATACACTAATTCAATCTTAACGATTAAACAGGAGATAAAGAACAAAGACATGATTACAGTCTTGTACTTCTTTGGAAATATAATTTGTAAAAGTAGCAGCTAGTAATTTCTCTATTTTCAGCACTAGTTGTGCTGAAGTCGTTCGTGATAAAAATATATTGAATTTTTTAATTAAAGGTCTTTATTCAGGAAACTCTAAATCTATCAGCTATGTCTAATAAATGTGAAACTGCATCTTAATCAGGTACTATGAAAATGACTTGATTGAGATAGCTAAGTAGTGATTGTTAATATAACAAATAGGATGCACTTTCAGAGTGTTACTGCTGATGCATAGTGTAATATAACATTCACTTAACAGCCTACTGTGTGTCCAATACTGTGTTTCACAAAGTCATGCTACTTCTACTTAGGAGGTAATGACATACTGATGATGGACATGTGTTTAATTATTACTGTGCAGGTTACTATATCTTATTTTGAAATGTTGTTTTACACTCTTGGGTATCACTAAAATCCTAAGAAGTAAGTTTGAAACTACCCTGCCTTGTTCAGAAAAAGGAGCCATTCAGAGAACATGTTGAGGAAATTCTTTCAAACCATGTGTCTTACCCAATGGCATACAAAACATGATCTGGAAATGTTAAGACAGCACATACACATTGCTGTTGCTGTTAATTATTCATGGATATGTATTTTTCCATCACTACCAATGGGTGCTTACCGCAGAAATATGTATCACTAAAGTTCTTCATTTTTTTTTCCTAAAAAATGTTTTGGATGATTGATACGAATGTATTTTAAAAAAGTATTTTATTTATTCATTTCAAGCAGAGAGAGAGAGAGAGAGAGAGAGAGAGAGAGAGAGAGAGAGAACACCAGGGCCACCATCTTGTGGGTCCGGCTTATGTGGGTACTGGGGAATTGAACCCGGGGCCTTAGGCACTAGAGGCAAGTGCCTTAACCGTTGAGCCATCTCTCCAGCCCCACGAATGTATTTTGTCTGTCACTGCATTCTTCTGCATCAGACTTTCCTTGAGATGTGCTTGGAATGCATGCTATAGTCACTTCCTTATCTCTCTCCTGTTTCTGTTTGACCATCAAACCACCTGGCCAGATACCTTGCTCTGCTATATAGTTATTCTCCATACCACTCACTTCCAACAAAATAACCATGTAATACAATAGATGTTAGATATTGTAGTATGTTTTATGCTTTTAATCATACCCACTTTATACATGAGAAGTTGAGTACGTGTGTGTGTGTGTGTGTGTGTGTGTGTGTGTGTGTGTGTGTGTGTGTGAGATGTAGGTCAGAGAACAACCTTGGGGTGCCAGCCCTTGTCTTCCACCTTATTTGAGGTAGGGTATTTCTAATTGTTTGCTCCTATAAATGTCAGACTTGCTGGCCTGAACACTTTAGGATTCTCATGATACCATCTCCCACTGCTGAAGCTTCATTAGGGTTATAGATGCATGTGTTACTTGTGCTAGACTTTATGTAAAGTGGTAGTTTAAAAAAATCCTTCAATAGACTTGGAAATTTTATTAAAGTTTTGTAACTTGGATTTCCAGCCGCCCTGCTGAAAGAGGTGTCACTGTGGGTAGATACTAATGTCCAGCTCTAAGGTGTTACTGGGGACAGATCTGAAATTTTAGCCTAAGGTATATAGAGAACAGTCTGAGCTCTACCTGGAATTCCCTGTTGTTTTGATTATAGGGTTATAAACCAGCTTCCCCTTGCCAGTGTTTGGCACACCTTCCTGCCGCTGTTTGCAGTGCTGTGGTGAGGTGATGTCCACCCCTCTGCTCATGCCATCGTTTTCCCTGCCAGGATGGAGTCTCCCCTTGAGTCCAGAAGCCAAATAAACCCATTCGTCCACAAGCCACTATTATTTAGGTTCTTTCTGCGCAGCAACTAGAATGCTGACCACCACAAAGACAAAATACTACTCTATTACTATTAATGTATTAACATCATTTTAAATACAAGAATGAGCAGGTTATTTCTGTGCTTAAAAACTTTCAGGAGCTCTGCACTTTACTTTCAACAACATTGTATATCCTTGCCATGGGCCAGGAGCACTACGTGGTCAGGTACCCTGCACATCAGTGGCTTTCTCTCCTTTGCATTTCCCCTCCCTCTCTTCACTCAGGCCATGCTGTGTCCTGAAGAGTCTAGACCCAACTGCTGTCTTTAAGCTTCCCTAGGGGATGCCTCTGCTGTCATACACTTTGTCTGGAATAATGCACATTTCACATTATCACTCTTCAGGTCTCTGAAATGCATTGAGGTTTCTTCTGTGACTACCACAGTGATAATTACTACCTCAGCCTCCCTGTCTCTGGCTCTTACCCTGATCTATGTTTCTCAGTGTCCATATTCTGCTCCAGCATTCCATACAATGTATTTATTTCCTGTGTTTACTTTTCATTATGGGCCTCAACTCCATGAGTGTACTTGTGTTTGTTGGGTTGTTGTGATGTATTACCTGTCTAAGCACAATACCTGACATAGTAAAAGAACTCAATAAATATTCTTGGAATCCAAGAGCTAATTAAAGGAAATATATACAGTTTCATGTACACTGAATTATGAAAATATTTACAGAGTTGCCTTAGGGTAATGACTTATCTGTTCACTTTATTTCTTGCTTCTTCTTATACTTTGGGTACATTTGTTGTAGATTATTTTCTGATATCAAAGATTCTCTATTTTAAGATGGATGTGGTAGCTTGAGTGAGATGTTCCCCATAGTCTCATGCGTTTTGAACACTTGGTCCCCAGCTGGTGATAATTTAGGAGGCGGAGCCTTGCTGGAGGAAGTGTGCTGCTAGGTGCAGGTCTAACAGTGTGGTATAGCCCAGTTCCCCTATAGCCAATAGGAGGTCAGCTCAGTCTCTTTCTGCTTCATGCCAGCTGCTGTGACAAAACGTCATGCCCAGCCCTGCTCTACCATCTGTTTCTTGCCATCATGAAGCTTCCACTTGAGGCTATAAGCCAAAATAGACCTGTGTCTCCTATAAGCTGTTTCTTATTTTGCTCACAGCAATGAGAAAGTGCATACGACAATGAACGAAAGGCTGTTTGGAAATCTAGTACTTACAGACAAATTTGTAAATGTAAAATTCCATGGTACTTACAGTTCTAAAGAATCCTCTGATTGTTCAGTTATTTTTTTCCTTTCAAATCAAATGAAATTTGCAAAATACCCTATAATTTATTGTTTTTGTGATGAAATCTCATGTAGTGTGGAAACTGATACAGAACAGGTTAGGAGCAAGTAAAACCAGAGATCAGAGTACTAAATGGCAATTGAGCCATGTAGGACAGTTGATCTGTCACAGTGAAAGTTGCCTGATGTGATTGGAAGAGGTGGGAAAACCAACAACACTGGACGGCTACTCCCACTGAAAACCACTATGACTAGTCAAGGAGACTTCCTAATCACAGAGAGTTCTCTGTATGTCTTTGTCCTCCCATCCTTTATCTTCTCAGAGCTCTGAGGATGAGCTTCTGAACAACATAAGAGCTCTCTACAGAGATATCCAATGAAACACCATTGACCTTGGGGAATCCTGCCAGTGTCTCACTGATCCAGGACAATCACACTTTTCATACAACAGAAGCTCTTGGTGGCTGCTGGATAGTTTCTGGTATAGTATAAAATAGTGTCATGTCACAAATAAAAGTGTTTTATTTTTTTAAAGGCTTACATTGCGAGATGTAAGAATGCCAAAACTAATGGCTTCATTTTTCCTTTACTACGGCAATGGGCTCAGGAGTTTTATTGAGATGTTTATTGGGTACATATGAGTATTTTGTAAAAATACCCAAAGCCTGTTGGAAGATCTTTCAGTAGCACTGGGATGGCACTTGGCATGTTGGAATGAGATAAAGAACAGTTCTTAGGAAAAGGCTAAGTGGATAAAGTTGGAAAGGGATTTTCTGCTCTCAGATGTTTGGAACACAAATGCGCATACACACACACATTAGTATTTAATGTTTTCTTTGACATATGTTCCTGGAGCCGCTGTTATTAATTATAGATTACTTCCATAGAGTTCATGGAAATAAATTCCATTCTTACAAATGCATTTTGTCTTATTAATTTGGAAATCATAGCTTGTCAAATATCAAAATATTATAGTGGTGCACACCTTTATTTCCAGCACTTGGGGAACAGAGGTAAGAGAATTGCTTTGAGTTTATGGCCACCCTGAGATTACATAGTGAATTCCAGGTCAGCCTGTGCTAGAGTGAGACCGTACCTTGAAAAACAAAACAAAACAAACAAACAAACAAACTATATATATATATATATATAGTTTATTGTTTATATATATATATATATATATATATATATATATATATATATATAAAATCAAACTTAAAATAGAGGTAGTTTTTAATATCAAAAACAGAAGCAAGAGTAGAAATAGAACTCACAAATAAGGAGCCATGCTGGCCTGCACAACATTAAAATATTTTGAATTAACTGCCAATACTTGAAAACTGGAAGAATGTACCTCCAAAAATACTGGAAAACACAGTAAATCATGATACATCAGGCAGTAAAGTGGTAAACTTGGGCTTTTGTAAAGCATTCCTCACGAATCTGTTTCACTCATTTTCATTACAAGTATTGCCTTGGAAAATATTTGACTATTTGACCCTAGATAACAAATATCCCAGACATGTTTTTCATCTTTCATTTTCTTCTTCAAGGTATTTTCATTTTTGTCCATGCACATTACATTGGAATGTTTTTTTTCCTGTTTTCTCTTTTTTCAAAGGCCATTTATTTAGAGTATTTTAGGCCTACAGTGAATTTAAGAGTAAGGTACAGAAAGTTCCCATACCCCCTCTGCCTCCTCCTCACATAGCTTCCCCATAATCAGCGTGCTCCGCCATCATGGTACATTTGTTCTAATTGGCGAAACTACACAAGCATATCACTGTCTCACAAATCCATGGTCTGCATCAAGGATCTTGCTTGTTTTCCTACATTCTGTGGCTTGGGAAGAATTCATAAAAACATTTGTCCACCTCTATAGTACCCCATAGGGCATTTTCGCTGCCTTAAACATTCCCTGGGCTTGTTCTATTCAATTCTACACCAACTGCCCACAGGTTTTTAGTATTATGCAGCCAAGTCAAAAATTGTGTTCTGATTGGTTTTTAATTTTCATGGAATTTTTAAATAAAGCGCTTTGAAACATAACTTTATCAGGGCTTGGAGAAACTCATTTTGGAATCATTGTAGAGAAAAGCTACTTAAGCAGATAGGAATTGATAGGGTTTTTCTTCTCTGGGAGAAGATATCTATAAAATTCAAAATATATCTTTACCTATCCATTTTAATATGTGTAATCTCCACTTTAAGGGATGTTTTTAATCTCATGCTGAAAGAAGAAGGGTTTTGTAATTTCAATAGGATTGAGTTACAATTTCCACATTTTAACTTTTTTTTTTTTTTTGTTTTTTTGAGGTAGGGTCTCCCTCTAGCCCAGGCTGACCTGGAATTCACCATGTAGTCTCGGGGTGGCCTAGAACTCACAGTGATGCTCCTATCTCTACCTCCCAAGTGCTGGGACTAAAGGCATGTGCCACCACACCCAGTTTACATTTTAAGTTTTTAATTTATTATTTATTGAAAGGAATCTATACCTAGAAGAACCTGCCACAATTTTGCTTTCTCCCCTGGAGTCCCTGGTGTCTTCACATGGTACAAACTTCTTCTGTCCTGTGTTATATATGAAGGGTTTCTCTTGAGGCTCTTCCCACTTTGTTGGATTCTTTGGTTTAATGAAGAGCAGTGCAGACCAGGGGTGAAGGTTCACCCTTGGAGCTGTCCGCCAGGTTAGATGATTACCACCATGAAAGGCTGTCACCAAGTCATTTCCAGACCCAGGTCTCTGTGAAAATGCAACAAAATATCATCCTGCTTTCCTTCAGAGGCACAAGGAAAGCATCACATATAATTTTTGTAACTTGTTTAATCTCTATGTTAATCTCCCTACTTGTGCCTGGAGGAGAGTAGGAGGACATCAATGGGAAGGGACAGAGAGAGACAGACTGTGATAGAAGAGGGAAGGTGCATTGCATGATTTTCATTTTGGAAAAAGTATCTCCAATAGAAAGCCTGGAAGTTCAAGGTCAAAACCCTAGGTTTAGCATCTCGGGAAGCTCATGGGTGCTAGAATGAAAAGAGACATAGCTGGCGTTATAACCTAATATGGCAAACCCCTGGACCCTGGGTGACAACAAACCTGGATTCCTGGGAATGCCTCCTGGTAGGCAGGGCAGCAGAGAGGCAGGTAGGAGAGTTTGGTTCAACTACCCACATAGCTGATGGAGATGACCATACCCACCATAAAGGTTTTATAAACACCAGGAGATTTAGAGAGGAAGCAAGAGAGGAGAGGGTGGGGAAAAACACAAATAAAAAGCTTTTAGTATCATTTAAGAGGAAAGACATATTCAGAGCATGCTAATTTTTTTTTGAACAAAAGTAGCTAAAAGGTCACGTTGTAACTTTGTCAAAATTCAGAAAAGAATTTACATATGTTTTCTCAGGTGCCATCGTCTTGGGTTTGCTGGTTTATGGTTGAGCTTCCCACCTTCCATGCATCAAAGGGCAATGTTCACTTTGTAGATGAGAATTTCTGGCCCTTGTAACCCATTTTTTTGCATTTGAAAAATACATCGTGTGTTTCTCCAATTTTATATCTTATGAAAGAATAGTGAGGTAACGGATTTATTTGGGCATTCATTCTGGCTTTGTAAATAAGGTTTCTACATAATATATACATAAAGCATGCATTCGTTCCTTTTGGAACACAAATCAATACTATCTTATTTAAAATGTCAAAGATCATAAAATTATACTATAAACTACAAAAATACCTGTAACCCTCACTATTTATTCACCTAAATGGAAAGTGAAAAGAAAGCAGTAAGGGAAATTATATTTGTATCTTGTGCCTGGTGGTGACAGTGAAATTGTTAGAGTATAATAACATTTTACTCTGTGAATGAAACTATCAAAGAAAGATCAGAGACAATATACATGGAAAATGTGGTGTGGGGTGAAGGTCCCGAAGGAACAAGCAACCATCTGTGGTCCTGTATGAGATTTAATATAAGCATTTACTAAGGTTTATATTACCTTTTTAAAAATATTTTTATTTATTCATTTTCAAGCAGAGAGAGAGAGAGAGAGAGAGAGAGAGAGAGAGAGAGAGAGAGAGAGAGAGAGAGAGAGAGAGAAAGAGCCCACCAGGGCCACCATCTTGTGGGTCTGTCTTATGTGGGTCCTGGGGAATTGAACCTAGGGCCTTAGGCACTGGAGGCAAGTGTTTTAACTGCTGAGCCATTTCTCCAGCCCTATATTACCTTTTTATGAGTGAGTGTGTGTGTTCATGTGTATCTCTGTATGGGTACATGTGTGTGTGTGCACAGAGGCCAGAGGCCAACTACAGGTGCTGTAAATCAGGAATGTTCTCCATCTTTTTTTGAGACAAGGTCACTTATTGGCTTGGAGTTTACGAATTGGGCTACCCCTGCTGGCCATAAGTGTCAGGGATTTGCCCATCTCTGTCTCCCCAGTGCTGTCATTATAATTGGACTTCACAATGCCAGAATTTTTAGGTGGGTTCTAGAAAATAAACTTTACTTTAAAGGTAAGCACTTAACTTCTGTAAAAGCATTTGTTGCACTCAGCCACACGCTGCTGGGATGAATCTTCAAACCAGGCACAATTTGGGGGAGGAAAGTATTGAAACTACAGATTGAGGGGAAGTTCCATAACAGCAAAGGAGACTGGCCCTCTTATACAGGTCCAAGCAGAGAGAAAAACCATCACCTACACCACACACACAGAACAGGAAACAGGCAGGAGGGCGGGGGACCAAGGAGAAAATTCTTTCCCCTCTATATAGCCTTAGGGTGGGGTCTTGCAATTCTATCCCAGACTTAATGGCTTCCTGAGTCTCTGGAATTTCCTTCTTGCACTGCCCACACAGGAAAAGATGTTTACTTCTAGCTCCTTTGAGCTTCTTTACATCTTACCCCTTTGCTGAGAGGCTGCCTTCCTATAAACATCCTCAGAGACCCACCCAAGATTACTTGAAAGGTCAAGATGACAACAAAACTTAATCATCACAGCATTGTACAATTTGTTTAGAACATTTTCCTCTGTGTGAGGAAGGCACCTGGAGCCCTGTCTCTTTGTTTCAACAAAACTTCTTCTGGAATTCCTATTTTTTAAAAAAATTTTAAGATTGATAGATGACTTTGTATGTCATTTGAATACCTAGACATCTAAGAATCACCGAATGATGCTGGGAGGGTACATACAGCTAATACTGCTCTGGGGTTTCAGTGTTGAGGAAAATACAGACAGGGTAAGGGAGAGAAAATTACCTTTGTACACAGAGAGGACTGAAGTAAGAGGAAATAGCTGTTGACGGAAAAGCTTTTCAGAAATAATTAGTTGTTAGATAAAGAAATAATCATCCAGCCTAAAGTTATATAATTACTGAGCCAGTCCACACTTTACACCATAGCAACAAGCTAAAGCAAATACAATGGTGATGATAGTCAAGATCATTGTGATATAATTTAAATATCCTTTCTCAGAAATGCTTAGGACCAGAAATGTTTGACCTTCATATATTTTTGGATTTTGGAATACACGCCTATACATAATGACATCTTGAGGCTGGAAACACAAGATTCATTTGCTTCATATATAACTTATATACACACCCTGAAGGTAATTTTATACAGTATTTCATTCAGTGTGATTTCATTTTGGCTACAAGTGTCATATAATGTCAGGGGAGGAATATTCCACTTATGGTGTACTGTCATGCTCAAAAGCTTTGGATTCTGAATAATTTTGAATTTTTATTTTTGAATTTGGGGACATGCAACCTATATGCCATCCTTAGAAGTTCAGTAAAGCCATTTTTATTTTCAATTGACTATTATAGCTAAAACAATCCCACAGCTTACATTTTTGAATGTTAACACAATTTAAATTCTTTTTCTTAATTGTAATCTACAAGTGAATGACCGACTTAGTCAGTATCCTGAAATATACTTACTTAGGCAGTGCAGGGCCTAACTCTTGGAAAACGGGCATTCTTTAGAGGAAGGTGATCTCATAATACATCAAAATGCCCAGATAAACAAAACACTCTATGGGAATTTATTGATAGTGTTATTAAATCTTATTTTTGTGTTAATATTCAATATAACTATACTCTATCATTGAGTCTGTAGATTTAATATTGCAGCAGGAGCTCAGTTTTATGTCTCAGTTAAATACAGAATACAGAAAGCATATCTGCTGCCCAATGCTAAATCTACATTGCTTTTACCACAAAGTATTTTACACTGACAGAAGTTGAATAGCACAGCCCAGTATAAGAGCAGGAAATGTAATGATCAACCTTGTCATCAACCTCCACTTAAGTTAGATAATAAAAAGTCCTTAAAACAACCAGGTTTGTTGTGCAATGCAAAAATGGAGGAAATGACGCAATATCTCCTTTTTTTCTCACATGCATTCACTAAACCCTAAACATTAATAACATAATTAAATTGTTAATTAAAACACAAAATGTAAACTACCATATAATTCCTCTGCTCCAATGCTTAAATGCATTGAGCTTACAAAGGTAAAATATATTTTAATTTGCTTTGCATTAAAAATGTACATGAGCTAAATTAAAAGCTAAAGCAGGGGCTGGAGAGATGGCTCAGCAATTAAAGGTATTTGCTTGCAAAGCCTGATGGCTGGGATTTGATTCTGCAGTTCCTACATAAAGCCAGATGCATAGAGTAGTGCATGGGTCTAGAGTCAGTTTGCCGTTGCAGGAGGCCCTGGCTTGCCCATTCTCTCTCTCACTCTCTCTTTTTCTTAAATACGTAAATCAATATTTTTAAAAAGTTAGAACCTTCTCAACTTGTAACGAAGTTTAGGTGGATTTTCTAGTATTCTTGTGTCTACATTTGAAGTGAAAATCTCACTTATATATAAGAATAAAGCTTCCATTGAGGCATCACAAGCTATTTTATAGCCAATTGTCCACTTCTAAATGTCATATTTAACTTACCTAAGACGAGTGAAAAAAGTATAACATCATTCCTAATGACTCCTAATTATTAATAATCCTAACTGAATTTCTCAGGTACCACTAGGCATCATCAAGGAGTTCAATTGTATTTTTGAATACCAGCTGCTGTTAATCACTGTAGATCCCCTGCCAGAGTTTTCTTACTGTGTTCATAAGCCACTCCACTTTCTTTCCGAAGATCAAATCAATTAAGGCCAGCAGTGAGAGTCAGCACCTATGTCTGGAGCCTAGAAATCAATGCCCTTGTCTGTCCACAGCAGGGGCCATTTTGAAGATCAAAACTGGTCAAGCTATAGTGTTTTGCTTTCTAAAGGCAGATAATGAGAACAAATCACGGGAGTGTAGACACTTAGGTATCACTATGACATGCCTACAACCACTATTAACCAAACATCAAGTATCATGGCCTGTGTAAATCATAACAATGGGAGAAATGGCTGTATAAAAGTCCTCTAAAATTCATAGGATAAACATACCTATTTAAGTTTTGTGACTTAATAGATTCATAAACAGTCAAGGGTCAAGAAACTTTGAGCTGTTCTTCGAGGCTGCACTTCATCTTTTCCAGGGGAAGCAGAGCACGGAATTTTACTGGGCTGAGCAGATGAGCTGTCTCTTCATTATTAGGACAATAGAGCCATCGGCACAGCAGGTTTGTGCTGCTGTCTCATTAGCTGCTACTTGGAAGAGTGAACTGAGAACAGAAAGTGAGCAAAGCCAGCCAGAGCTCTTATGTAAAGAGACTTCCTGGCTGCTCAGAGCCTTCAAAACAGTTGTCCTCCAAGAGTGCTATCACATAGGTGTGAGAAAATTTTGGAAAGTTAATATTTATTGGGCATTAGAGTTGCAGACAGGTAGGGGAGCTTCCATATGCTGCAAGCAAAGGCTGGGAATTTAGGAGAACCCCTTCATTGTGTCCTAGACAGAAAGCACCATGGGTCATCTGTTTATTGGCTAGTTTCCAGGCAGAGTAGAACTGAATGTGTCCTATATAGAAGCACCATGGTGAGAATGTCTTCCTTTGTGAAGGATCATTTAAGCTCATATGTGACAACTAAAAGATCAAGATTCCTGTTTTGTTTGTTTGTTTATTCGCAAGACCCACTTTGAGCTAAGATAACCAATTTGCATGTTGACTTTCATAGTGTCTACAATATAACGTCCCAAAGACCTGGCATGTGCATCTCAATATAGCTGCACCCCAATTATGAGAACTAGAAACAGGAGTTGCTATAGGTTGGGTCTTTGGTGTCTCCCAAAGGCCTGTGTGCTTTAGAGCCTATGTAAGCCACCCTGATTTAAATCAGTGGGTCATAAATAAATAAATGAAATGTATAAGGCATAGGAGAAGGCTGGGGATCTAAAGGGAAGAAATATTTCAGTGGGAGGGCAAAGGAGAAGGGAAAGGGGAAGCAGGGTATCAAAAACCACTGTCTACATGTATAAAAGTTAAAGATGTAAAACTATATAATAAAAAAAATCAATTCTTAAAATAACAACAGCAAAATAATAACAAAACACACTTGGTCCCAGAGTGACGCTATTGGGAACATGGTTGAACCTTCAACAGTGGACATAGTGTGAAGTCTTCAGGTCACGGAAATGTCCTTGAAGAGGATTGTGGGACCTCTATATTTTCCTTTATCTTTCACTTTCAGGGTCACGAGTTCCCTAGGTTTGCTCTTCCATATGCTCCTGCTATGATATGGTGATACAGCCTCAAACTATTGGGACAACCAACCATAGAATGGAACCTGAAAAACTGAGCAGAAATGATCCTTTGTTTGAAAGTTGATTATCTCAGGGATTTGTAATAGTAATAGAAAACTGGTTAACAGAGAGAGGGGCTAGGAGGAAGCTATTTTAGAATTCCTGATGACTCCTACATGGTGCCTTCAAAGTCCTGTTTCTACAATGACAAATTTAAGGAATTTAATTTAAATAGTCATGTCAGCATATCACAGGGTCTGAGGTCACCAAGTGAAACTTATTCCAGAGCATCTTGATAATTAGAATAGAAATCCCACAAGCCTTTAATTTGTCCTGATTTGTTTAATCAAAATGAGATTTCTTTCTAGAAATTTGTTAAAATGTCCATTAGCCTATATATATATATATATATATATATATATATATATATATTAGTTTGGTTTCTTGAGATAGGGTCTCACTCTAGCCCAAGCTGACCTGGAACTCACTCTGCAGCACCAACCTGGCCTCAAACTTACAGTGATCCTCCTACCTCAGCTTCCTGAGTGCTGGGACTAAAGCATGCACCACCATGTCCAACTCCATTAGCCAACATGCAAGCACAGTAAGAAGGAAGAACATAACCCTTCAATGCAATCATAAAAATGTGTAGAAGTCTGTGTGTGTATTCATTCCCTAATTCTTTCAACAATGACAACAAGCAAACCATGCTGGGCAAGGCACTTAAGATATAGCAACAGAAAACTAGCCCAAAACCCCAGCTTTCTTGAGTTCATGTGGCATTGTAAAAGAATGATCCAAAAAGCCACATCTAAAAGTCAAATCAGTAAGAGATAAGGGAAATGGCGCCTAATGTTCTCTAATAAAATATTTCACACAGGTTGTTTATTTTTTTTTTGCACATAAATAATAAGAATCAGGTCAGGAAACATTCAGATGTTCTTTCAGGGTATTCAATTCACCCAGTAAACCATGGAATGTGGTCTTAAACTCAGGTCATCCAATCCTGTACTTTTGCACATTTCTGATACAGAGGACTACTTACATATTCAGGCTAAAAGAGTAATTAATGTCTGGACCTGCCATGCTGTGCATTGAACCTCATGGGAACCATACATGGGTTTGAATATATGTCTTAATATTTCAGGATTCCCCACTCATAGCCTGAATTGAAACTAAACTATATAAAAAGAATAGAAAACAGGACACAGTTGATGAGACCAGAATGAGGCAGCTGGATAATTAGCAGTAGAGCACCTGCTACTCTCCTTTTCTAGTTGTGTTTTTTTTTTCCATTGTTGTTCTTTTATAGAAATTGCTTTCCAGTGCAGGTGCTTATTCTGGTCTCTTAGCTCAGGGTAGGTGATGTTATCATAAGGGATAAGCTTGGAAGAAGTGGCAGCATGAGTAGAGTTGTTTTCCAGTTGCTATGGGAGCCATCATTGGTGGATCTTGGAAATCAACACTGAGGAAATGAACACCGGGCATGCTATCACTGATTATTTGCAGGGCCATAGAAGGGCAGGAGTGATGTTGTCTAAGTTGAATTATTATGATTGTCCAAAGGAAAATTAAGTCAGCAACAAAACAAAGGTTTAAATAAAGTATTAAAGCAAGTACGTTGCCTGTTGTCTGATGCACAAGACCAATAAGGAAATGCCAAGGGCACAGCAGAGTGTCAAATTTAGAGTAGCTAATTGTGATTGATATGCTTGCAAAGGTCAGGGAGTCTTCGGTATAATGGTCCACATACTCTCAGACTCATTTCTTCTTCCACGGCTGTGTATTAAGCAAGGCTGCAGGGAGAACGGAGCAGTTCCCTAGAGGATTTAATTTGTATTGCTGTGCTATGTTGACTATGCACCCCAAACCACTTCCATGTGTTGTAAACCCAAAATGTCCCTTGATTACATTCCTGAGCTACCTTGTAATGGGAGTTTGGGGGTTCCTCACCGATACACCAATAGATACACCAACACAGCAACAAATTTAGGGTACCCTGGATTCTTGTCTTATGAATTTAAGAAATTAAATCCCATGGGGCTGGAGAGATGGCTCAGCGGTTAAGGCACTTGCCTCCAGTGCCTAAGGCCCCGGGTTCAATTCCCCAGGACCCACATAAGCCAGACACACAAGGTGGTGGCCCTGGTGTTTGTTCTCCCTCTCTCTCTCTCTCTACTTGAAAATGAATAAATAAAATATTAAAAAAATAAATTAAATTCCATGAACCAAAGGGTAAGACTTAGAGAAAGTTTAGTACATTAAGAGAAGGAAAGAGAAGAAAATGCAGAGAGCTCCTACCATTTGGAAAGCAGGAGGGGGTAGGGAGCCTCTTTGGGAGTTGAGGTCCCCTATCTCAGCCCAGCAAAGCTGAGATGAGTTGGGAGCTTCCTAAAGCTGGAACGTGGAGGTTCAGGAGAGAAACGAAAAGCAAAAAAGCAAAATAAAAATAAAATAAAATAAAAGCTGTGCCCATCTGGTAAGAATCTCTTAGAATATTATTGCTATGGGCCTTAAACTTACCCTCAGGCTCAGGTGAGCATGAGAGGGAGCTGATTGGCTCAGGAGGAGGTCAGCACACCTGAGTAGGAGGTAAGGGAAAGATGAGATCAGTTGGATCAGCTGCTGAATTCTGGTTCTGCTGAAGCAGCCAGGCGGGGTAACATCTCTTGGTTCCCTCTTTTGGGGCCTCTGCTAACTGGCTACTTGAAAATAAAGCTACCTGACTAATTCCCTCTCCACCTTGCTCCTGTTTCCCATCTGAGGGGGGGATATATAAAAGTAAACTATGCACATGCAAAATAGTAATGATTTCAAGTCACTTCTTTCATTTCCTGCATGAGCTGTTGATTTTAATCCTGATGACAGTGCCAAGAGACAAATCACATCAGCTCCAGTGTGCAGGTGGATAAGCAGCCAGGGGTGGGAAGAAAAAAAAAAAAAGCAAATCTCAAGACAGAATGGAGAGATAGTGAAAGGTTTAGTGAGTGGTTGAGTCTATTGCTAACTGCCTACTGTAGAAAGGGTTGGGCAGAGTGAGAAGCACCAGGGAAATAAGAAAAATACCAAAACAATCAAAAAGATTCAACATTCAGTAAGAATTCAATTTGGAGTAGGAAAAGGTGAAAGCTATTCTTACTTGATAGACTAATCCTGAGAGATTGCTCAGATACTTTTGTCTGGATTCAACATTCACACTTGAGACTTTCCTGACCTCAGAATTTAACACCCTGCACAAGACTCTCTATGTATCTGTGCTCTGCATCTGTCTGAAATTCAACTTATCTCCCCTAGATCTGCATTTCTTATGGAGTTTTCAGGTCACATTTTGTTGTGAAAATGATCAGAATGACTGAACAAAGGAAAAGTAGGATTCATCCTGTAACCCTCAACTATGACAACCTTCCAAAGTTATTTTCCTTTTTAAGAAAATATTTTATTTATGTATTTATTTGTTAGATAAAGAGAGAGACAGACAGAAGATATGAGAGAATGGGCACCCTGAATTCTAGATGCATACACCACTTTGTGCATCTGACTTTATGTGGGCACTAGAGAATTGAAACCTGGCCATCCGGCTTCACAAGCAAGCACCTTGAACCATTGAGCCACTTCCCCAGCCCACTTAATTTCTTTTCTAAATATGATTACCCTTCCATTCCCTTTTTGGCATTCTTCGTCAGTGGAAGCATTCAATCTATCCGCCCATGTCACATCAGAGATAAGGAAAACAAGACAAGGCAGGAAGGGAAGACTTGAGTGGAGAAATAACTGATGCAGCAGAGGGAAACAGATAAATAAGAACTTATTCAAGGTCTGTGAAATCTGGAAGGAAACCAAAAGGACTCAACTTAGTGCATAAGGATCAGGAGAAGTTTTGTTGCTTTTTTAAAATATTTTTATTTATTCATTTTCAAGCAGAGAGGAGAGAGAGAGAGAGAGAGAGAGGGAGAGAGAGAGAGAGAGAGAGAGAGAGAGAGAGAGAGAGAGAGAGAGAGCACCAGGGCCACCACCTAGTGGGTCTGGCTTATGTGGTGCCTGGGGACTGAAGCCAGGGCCTTAGGCACTGGAGGCAAGTGCCTTAACCGCTGAGCCAACTCTCCAGCCTGTTTTGTTGCTTTTATTGCTGTTTTTTGTTTATTTAAATGACTCGTGTGCTTGTTGACTAGCCTCAAGTATGGAAGGAATACTTTATCTATTCATGGTCAGGGTAATTTTACAACTGTGTATAATGAACCCAGAGTAGTTAGGTTGCTGCTTTCCTGCAAAAATAAAGGTTCTCTCCATTTCTTTCCCCCTTTCTCTTTCTCTCTGTTTACATTCCAAAGAGATATCCTCCTGTTCCTTAAAAAAAAGACTTTCCTGATTTGTTAAATAAGCAAGAGGCTTTGAAAATGATTCATATCCCCAAATGTGAGAGAAATAAGTGACAAAGACAAGTTTTCTAAAGAGATTGCCCTCGGAAAAGGGAGTTCTGAGCCTAGCATGAGGAAGAAGCAAGCATCAAGGTTAGTCTCCTGAGGGACAAGCTGTTTCAGTCAGTGGTCCATAGAAGCTTCCATCATCCTCCCTCCCTTCCTCCCCAACCTCATTGCTCAAGGCAGGGAACCAGGAACTTCAACTTCGCTGCTATGTTATTTTACTACATTGTAAACTGTTTTCTCTCTAAAGATCTCTTGAAAATTTTCCTCTGGATAAATCTGTTGAATATGGTCTGGTGCTCAGAGGCTGTGCACCTTCTCTTGTTGCGTATGGAAGGCACTGAGCACCCTGTCTGTTCTTCGCCTTCCCTGACAAGCAAGGTCTTTCATATCATAACTTGCACACTTTGGGGAAGGTAGAAATGGGCCAAAATCTAGTTCTGCAAGGAGGAATTCAGTGTACTTTAGTGACTTGAATACACATGTGAGTTACATGTTTATTCTCCATGAGCTTCATGGGCTTAGAAGTAGGGAAGGTGGAGTCCTGGTTTAGTTCTACCCTTCTTCCCATGATAAGGCAATTAAAATGTTCTTCAGAGAGATTAATATGAATATTCTGAAGGAAATGTTTTTTCTGTTTTTAAGTTTTTATTTGTGTGTATGCATATGTGTGTATGATTTGTGTATCTGTATGATTGTGTGTGTGTGTGTGTGTGTGTGTGTGTGTGTGTGTGTGCTTGCCACAGTATACATGTGAAGGTCAGAGGAAACCTCTGGGTGTTTCTTCTCCCATTTCTCCCTTTGTGATAGCCTATCTCTTTCTGCTGCTGCTTTGAGCTTCTGGATTCCCCTGACTCTGCCTACCATTGCCATACATGGTAGGAATAAAAATGCATGTGCCACTTATGTACTCTGGGCTAAGCCATTTCCCCAGGCCTAGAAATGAAATAATTTTAATATTGCTGGGTTGTCAAGTACTTGTTTAGCTTGTACAAAGTCCTGAGTTCAGTCTCTAGTACTGGGAAAAGAAGGAAAGAAGGAAGGAAGGAAATAAGAAAAGAGGAAAGGAAGGATGAAAGGGAGGGAGGGAGGAGGGGAGGAAAGAAGGAAGAAGCAAGAGAGAAAGGAAAACTTTACCATATGTATCTGGTGAGAGATTAATGTCTATATACTAATCAAAGATACACTGATGGGCAATCGATGCTTTATAAGTTTATTCTTTCACTACACTACTTTTGTCTATATCTGGATATTCTCTTCTGCGCCTGGTTAGTTTCTGTTCATCTTTTGGGAACCATATTCTCCATGAAACTTGCCCTATACCTTTTTTATGAGTCAAACATTCCCTAGGTATTATTGTAACACAGTCTCCAACAATTATACATTTATAATTATTTGCTTAATTCCAAGCTGCTTTCCTCCCAGATATTAGGAACTTTTAATGGATATACAAATTATAATTTAATAAAAATGGCAACCAATGTTTTTCACAAACTGATGAGGCTGTTGAATATAGATAATTACAGGTCTTGATCAAGTTAGTTATTTACTGGTGCTTCTGGCCATATGGAATGTGTAGCACTTGTGTACTACATATTATCATATTAACTTGGCTTTGAAAGGTAAAGTGATAGAAAAGCAGATAGGAGATGAAACCAGCCCTTCTTGAAGAAAATGCCATAAGAAGCGGCAGAATCTAGGAAACAATGACAGCTTTGTGCCCACAGAAGCTGAATCATTAAGCACTGGGCTGCCAGAGGAAATGGATCCCGCTGCCCTACTTTTCAAGTGGGCAGGGAGTGGCTTGCAAGCCAGTGAGCATCTGGTATTGGCAGCAGAAATGATAAGCTGGGTATTGAAGACAACAGACAACTTTTTACAGTAGGGTTTAGATTTCTGTATACCCATAGAGAGGGTAAAGGGACACAGAGGGGCAGAATATGACAGTAAAGCAGAGGTAAGGTACATTGTGTGATTGTTTTATTTATCATGGAGGAGAGTGACCACCAAATGTTGCTTATTGAACTTTCAGTAAATGTTAAGGGAAGCACGTGTCATGTACAATGAAGCCTAAAGGGGTGAGTCATTCATTCCCTCCCTATACCCACACTTGCACATTCTCAAATCTTTCTCCTCCACCCTGTCTCCTCTTTTCTCCCTCCCCCTTACATCTCCTCTTCTCTTCTTCCCTCTCTCCTCCTCTTCCTCCCCTCCCTTACCTTTCTCCCCTATTAATGAGGAGTTGCTGCATAAACTATGGTGTCTATATCTAGAGGCTATGGAAGATCAGCAGGTGTATTTGCAGGTCTGGGCAGTATTGCCTGCTTCCTCATCCCATGCAGCAGGATGTGGCCGCATCTCCAAACATCACTAATGAGGAAGGATACTCCTGGTTGCCTCCTCTATCATCCTAAATTACACCCAACTTCTCAGGTGTCTGCTTTCAGATATCCTTGTGTATGCTGAAGCTGGAAAACTAGCTTTTGAGGGTCCTCTTATGACAGTCATCACTCTTGACAGTCCCTCTCTGAGATCCTGGGATTACAGACTTCATATCCCACATCGGCCTCAGGTTGTGTGCTTTGGCAATGATAAGCAATAGCTGGTGATAATGGCTCCTGTTCACAGAATGTTTGCATTATGCCAAGTCTGGGGTTAGGCCCTGTCTATTCATGTGCTCAGGTAGGGTTCTGAACACCTTTATCACCTTTATCACACTGCCTTTTAGGGTGCAGATCTTCTGGTCCCCATGGCTTGACATATTCCAGCTCCAAGCTTTCAGGCCATATTCCTCACTGCTCTCTTCCTGAATTCCTGAAAAGAGAAATAGAATACCCATCAGAAGTTTTATGGGCATTCTATTCCTCTCTTCAAGGACTTTTCCAACTTCAGTTCTGGTTGCCAAAACAGGTCTTCATTTCTTCTAGATGAGTATTTTTCATTGTTATGTGTTCTCAAAGACCACGTTCTTTTTTCTTTGGAGCACAGATACTAATTTGCTTCATACTCACCAACATGATTGCCTGACTAATGTCTTTTTCTCTTGTTAGCATGGAACTTCTCTGACAATGGGGCCTGACTTGTATTCTTTTCAGATGGAACTTCCTGGCATACAGGGAAGGATCAACATGGGTATCAAATGAATGAAGGAATGTTTTTTCCAAGGTTTCTCTCCTCTCTCTTAACCTTGACAGTGATACTGTACTAAAAAAGCTTATTTCTGGGGCTGGAGAGATGGCTTAGCGGTTAAGACACTTGCCTCCAGTGCCTAAGGCCCCTGGTTCAATTCCCCAGTACCCACATACGCCAGACCCACAAGGTGGTGGCCCTGCTGCCCCCTCTCTCTGCTTGAAAATTAATAAATAAAATATTTAAAAAGTTTATTTCTGCAGAAACCTCTTCCTCATCTGCCTCAGAGGCATGTGGAGTTCACTATGAGTACCAGTGATGTCATAACTGTGAGGGAGTAGATGTATCTATCTCACTGAGGTCCTGGTCACTGTTGGAAACCCTCCACAGTTCTACTTGTCTTTTAGAAGTGAACACCATCATGACCCTCATGAAAGTTAAGAAAAGCGGATTGACATTTATTGAAGGCTTTCTATCACTTCCTGGTGTTTGATGTGTTCTTGGGTTCAATTCAAATTAATACCCATTCATAAAAAATAATAATAATGGGCTATATGAAAAATATAAAGACCTCTGTAATATTAACTATTGTAGAAAATTTCTCAGAGGATGAAAAAAATTAAATTTCAAATATTTAATTGCACCTACATTGCCCAGACAGATAATTCATTCATCTGCAGACAATGTTTGTTATCTTAGAAAACCTTTTTAATAAATGCCATTTCCTGGAGAAAGGCTGGTAACTTGGTCATAGAAAGATATGCCCCTGAGGATGAAGTGTTCTTGTTATTCATGGTCCAATCCCTGAAGTTATAGGACTGGGTAAGAAATCAGAAACTTCATTAACTAATGGATGGATTGCTTAACAATTATTTTCTAGTGAGGATTGCTCCTGTTTACAGTTCACCTTGAGTGACTACCTCTGTCCATCAAATCATTTCCTCTGATGTTTATTGATGTTTTAAGAGATTGTAGCTTTTATTTAAATAAAAGACTAATCGATTTAAATGGTAAATCTTTCAGAGCATGAAAGAAGAAAAGAATGTGGTTTAGGAAAACTAATCAAATGACAAATCATCACAAATGAATGTTTGCCAGAATGAGACCAGAGAATATCGAAAGACAAAATCAATCGGACTGTCAGGGGAAAGAGATTTGAGAATCAAACTGATGAGGCTGTTGAATATAGTTACAGGATTCACGCCACTTCCCTTCTTGTAATACCAAACAGCAGAGTAACATACAATTTGGAGGGGAAATTATGATTTACCAATCCAATAAAATGTATTATTTGTTCCTTATGTAATTTATATTTACTTTTAAAATACTGATGATGTAAACAAGCTTTCAGTTTGTTATTTTGAAGAGCAAATTCCCACTCAAACATACCACGTTTCATCACAATTTAATCTGACACTCAGATTTCTTTGCAGTGAATTCAGTTCTCATGCCCTTTCCAGATTCAATTAATCTGCATATGATGACAAACATACTCTAGTCACCAGGTTTCACCTTTGAAACATGCAAGGAACCCTTCTCTTCTACCTCAGCCTGCTTGCAGCCATCCACAAAAGTCCCATGTGATCTTGACACTGAGACCTTAGATTGGATCTCTGTCTTTTCCCCCTCTTCTTTATGAATGCTCTTGTCCATCCAATGGGAAAGATCTTGTACTCCAGAGAAACAATTTGGAAGTGTGATTATTAATGCATATTTGTCCACTGTATTAAGGGTGTTGTGACCTGTAAGGGATGAATGTTATTAATATTATAATGGCTTCTCTGTGTGACACACCCTGTAGAGGTTGAATCTCTCCCTTACATCCTTCTTGGATGGTGAATCATGTGGTATAACTGGAGCTCATTTTCTAAATTATGTGATTCCTGTGAAGTCATGACTTTGGTATTCATCTTTCCGGGAATGGGGAATGATGCTTGAACATATTGCCAGGTCAGGTCACTGATCTGTTGATAATCACACAATGAAGTAAGTGTATCGTTTTCATTTCTATTATTAAGCACTGTTGATTCATTTAGAACAAGAATGAAAGTAAAAGCTAAAAGTCTTCAGGTTATATTAGGTGCATGAGTCACTGATGAACACATCACAGGGGATCAAAATTTTACTTGGAGAAAAATGATCCTAAGTCATTCTTTATTTGTTTTTACCTGGATTTTATTTTTAGATTGAATTATATAGATAAGTTCTTTAAATTATTTGTACCGACAAATTAAGCCTATTAAAAATCATTTCCTGCTGGGCATGGTGGCACACACCTTTGATCCAGCAGAAGTTGGAGATAGAAGGATCACGGAGAGTTTGAGTCCAGCCTGAGACTCCATAGTGAATTTCAGGTCAGCCAGGGCTAGAATGAGACCCTACCTAGGAAAAAAAATTATATCTTGTATTTTTTGTCATCTTAGTTCAAAATTATAGATTTGTAGGGAAAAATTGAATTGCTTAACTTATGTTAATACTAAAGTATAAGGGGAAATGATTAATTTTTCATGTAACTTTTAAAGCAATAATTTTATTTATTTTATTTATTATTTATTTTATTTATTAGTTAAGTGTGTAAACTGTAAAATGTATTTTATACATTAATATTCTTGACATAAACTGATATCCTTTATATATATTTGGAATATGTGCCTTATTATGTTTCATGAATAATTAAATTTCACAAAACTTAGTATTCATTCTAAAACAGTTTTTCTTTAATGCACAAACTATTTTAAAGAAACTACAATTTTTTTCTGATAGAATTTATTGTTGGGAAAAGTATTATTAATAATGAATGGACGACAATTTTTTATTTAAGTTGGACTGAGAAAGCATGCCAATTCTTCTAAGATTTAGGAAATGTATTTTTTCCATTCTTTTTTTTTAAAGATTTGTTTTTTTTATATTTTATTTATTCATTTTCTAGGAGAGAGAGAGAGAGAGAGAGAGAGAGAGAGAGAGAGAGAGAGAGAGAGAGAGAGGACACGCCAGGGCCACCACCTTGTGGGTCTGGCATATGTGGGACCTGGGGAATTGAACTGGGGCCTTACGCACTGGAGGCAAGTGCCTTAACCACTGAGCAATCTCCAGCCCTTTTCCATTCTTATAAAGAAGATGAGTGAGCGATTGATTTAGTGATGGCTGATCAAGTCAGAGTCCTCAAGGTCTCAGGAGAGTCAGCTCAATCAATTGGCCTGGTGACCAACTTCTTCACCTCCCTGGTGCTACCAGGCCAGTGTCCTATCAACTACTGAGCAGCCAAGATGCAGCTAAAGTGGCATTTGGGGATTAATGCCATATTTTTCTTGAAAAAAAAATGGATACCTGGCATTGGCCAAATCCCATTCCATGGCTCTGCCTTATGTTAATAAATAGAGCTAGTGCAGTTCTGCTGTGTGCTTAGAACACAGCTGGTTCTCCTCTTCAAAGCCTTGCTGCGCATCAGTGATGGGCACTGGAATGACCTCCTGTCAATGAGTGAATTCTGCACCCCGATCTGCTCTGTGTATTTGAATAATCCTTTGAGAACTGGGTGGTTGTTTCAGCTCAGCTACACTCATGGACATTCTTGTCACTCTTTCTTTTCATATATAAAGAAAGAAGGAAAAGAGGAAGGATGAAAGAAGCCAAGGGAGAAATAAAGAAATAACTTCTGACAGAATGTCAAGTATCATTTGACAGCCAATGTAGTCAATTTTTAATTAATTCAATTAGTGCCTGTGGCAGACACCGTGGTGATTCTCCCAAAGACACCCACTACCTGCTCTTCAGAAGCTGTGACAAACTGACATAATGGCTGAGCAGGATCAAGGTACAAAATAGAAGGAATCATTTGACCTTAATATAGAAAGATTATGCTGGATTAGGGGACTGATATAACTCAGGATTATTGAGCAGAAGAGGGAGGTAGCAGAGATCAGAAGTCAGGGGGGTATGAGATGAGAAGGACTCACTGTTTCCCAGCCCCACCACCAATCCAGGCCTACAGATGGAAAAAATGATAATTAGGCAACGAATGAAGCAGCCCAGCGAAGTTAGATAAAGAAAATAGTTTCTTCAGGGATACCTCCAGAAATGAACATACCCTGTTAAAACCTTGATTTTATTTCAGTGGGTCTGTGATAGGGTTCTGGCCCACGGAGTTTTGAGAAAATTTTTGCAATGTTTTAAGCCACACATCATATAACAATTTCTTTTTTTATGAAATGTGTGTGGTGTGTGTGTGTGTGTGTGTGTGTGTGTGTGTGTGTGTGTAAGCAAGCCAGAGTCTCTTGCCACTACAAGCAAACACCAAACACTTGTGTCACTTTTTGTATCCAGTTTATGTGGGTGACTTGGGAATTGAATCTGTGCCAATAGGCTTTGAAAGCAAGTGCCTTTAACCTTTGACCCATCTTCCCAACCCCAATGTCTGGCAATTTCTTAATAATGCAGCAATAGGAAAATAATGTAACTTCCGTTTTTTTTTTTTTGTCTTAACATGAATGCCTGAAATCATGGCTAGCCATAAGAAGCCCAGGTAACTAATTCAATCACTTCACTCTGTTATAATTATTTGAAATAAAATGAAAGTCTTGTGGTTTGAATGTGAAATGTCCACCATAGAGTCATGAATTGGATCACTTGGTTCCCAGTTGGTAGCCTACTTCCTGTCTGCTAGCTCCATGTGACAGACCACTGCACACACCTGCCAGCACACCTTCCCTGCATGATGGACGTTAACCCTTCTTAAACCATAAGCCAAAATAAACTCTTCCTCCTTTAAGTTGCTTCTTGTCAGGCATTTGGCCTTAACAATAGGAAAAGTAGCTAAGCCATTGGTCTTCAACTATTTGCCACTTGTTAGAGAGGAACTCTCAAGCTATAGTTCAGAATATGTCAATTATTCTGTCCCAAGAAAAAATGAAGTTTGGTGCAGAGGGAAATATTTGAATGTCTGGACCCATATGTTGGGAAGCTATGTACATGTTTTATTTCATGCATATGCTAAACTCCACTGACCAGCACTCTCTGTGTTTTCATTGCTATCCAGCAGTTATGTCAACGAAAAACAATCTAATAGTACCCACTTGTCTTTACAGTTGCTTGGGATTCAGAGATGTCTTTGGAGACTGATTGAATCACAAGTATTCAGGTGAAAGTCATGATGACAGTATCTATAATGCAAATGAAGGTCAGGGGCTACTTTCTATTCATAATTATGTATATGTTAATTACTTTCTTGGAAAAAGGGCTCAAAGCTGTCTAAAATAAATTAATTCCTATGTAGCAAAGGAGTTTTTGTTGGCCTCTAAAGTAGAAAGTATGTCAAGAAATAGAAACAGTGATACATTCAGATGTCATAGCATTTGGAGATTGGAATTTTAGAGGTCACATTGTGATTCTCTTAGTCATTGAATGACCTTGAATATGTCATTTAACCTCTCTGAAGCTTGGTTCATCTTTAAAAAGGGAATAAAAATAACAATAGTGACTTACAGTTTCCACTTGGGAAAACTTTATTAATCTTACATAAGACGCCGGGCTTTCAACAGAAATAACAAACACATAAAAGATAAAGAATGTGAAAAGCAAGGAAAACAATTCAATTCTTTTCCAAGGGATAAAACAACCAACAGATTCAGGTATGACTAAGGTGTTGTAACTAGTGAAAAATTAAAATAGTAATTATTACTTAAATAGCTTTGATGGAACATGTGGGTAGCATGTAAATACATGCCAATATACATTACATACCTAAAACAAAAGAGGAGGAAGGAACTGCAGGAAGAAAGTATCTAAGATTTGTATTCAAACATCATACTTACAATTTCAGAGGAAATAGAGAAAGAGCAGGATAAGAAACATTTGAAAAAATCATCTAAGAATGTTTTTTTCAGAATTAATAAGTGATGAAAAATTATAGAGTTAAGTTCAGAGAATGCCACCTAGGATAGATATAACACAGACAAATATTCCTTGTACAACACATTAAAACTCATCTAAATAGTATGCAAGGAAAATCTTGAAGGAAGGAAGGAAGGAAGGAAGGGATAAAAGGCATGATGTAGAAATTAGTAAAGGTGGGAAGAGAAATAGCTTCTTGGCAGAGATCACAAATGTCAAAAGACAAAGGAGCAATATTTTTGTATGTCTTCCAAATCAAACAACAAAGAAACTTCAGAGCAAATAATACTATAGACCAACTGGATTTAAAAGTTATCTACAGAATATTCTATCCAACATATTCCTGTCAATGACATCTGGAACCTTCTCTAAAGTTGACCATGTTATAGGCCACAAAACAAGTCAACAAATCCAAAAGAATTAAAATAACCCCTTGTATTTGAGCATCATAGTGGAATGTAACTGAAAATCTGCAGCAAGAAAGACCACACAAATACTTGGAAACTGAAAACTAAAAAAGTGATGAATAAGAAGCCTGATATTGAAAATATCAGGAAGGAAATGTAAAACATTCCTAGAATCAAATGAAAAATGATAGCTCAACTTGGAATTTCTAGGCACAGCTAAGGCAATTCTAAGAGGAAATCTTACAGCTGTAAGTATTTACAGTGAAATTCAGAGAGCTCTCAAATAAATAACATA
The DNA here is from genome assembly GCA_004024765.1 of Zapus hudsonius. Taxonomy (NCBI): domain Eukaryota; kingdom Metazoa; phylum Chordata; class Mammalia; order Rodentia; family Dipodidae; genus Zapus; species Zapus hudsonius. The sequence continues at coordinate 41,102 of PVHP010002390.1, forward strand.
ATTATACCCCTCAATATTCTAGAAAGCACAAGAAGAAATCAAACCCAATTGCAGCAGAAAGCAAGAAATAATACAAGATTAGGGCAGCAATCATTAACAATGAGACCACCAGAACAATCAAGTCCATCAAATAGAAAGTTGACTCTTTGAAAAGATAAACTAGACAAACTCCTCAGCCAAACAGACCTAAAGAAAGAGAAGAACCAAGTTAAAATTGGAGACAAAAGGGGCCATGCTAGAAGGGACTTCAGTGAAATCCAGAGTATTATTAGGAAATACTTTGAAAACACATTCAAAACAGTGTGAATATTTCTCACAAAAGCATTAAAATGGAACTATTGGATGACTTAGTTATAGCACTCTCGGGTATATACCCAAGTAATGCTAAGTTCTGGAAGGCATGAACAACTGTGCTTATAGATGTACTAGTCACCATAACTAAGAAATGATGATCAAGATTAGTCATGATGTATTAGCTGTGTTTATAGATGATCACTAAGACATGAAACCAGCCTGGATGTACATCAAGAGATGAACGGGTAAAGAAAGCATGGTAGTATAAAACAATGAAATTTTATCCAGACATAAAGAGAAATGAAATCATGGTATTAGAAAGAAATCGATAGAATTGGAAACCATTGTGTTAAATGATATAAACCAGACTCAGAAAGACGAATGCCATATTTTCTCTCATGCAGTTTTTTTTCTCTCTCTCTCTCTTTTGTGTGTGTGTGTGTGTGTGTGTGTGTGTGTGTGTGTGTGTGTGTGTGTGTAGTTCCTAAAAATGGAGAAGGGTGATTTAAGGGGGGGGCACAAAGGAAAGTAATGGACCACAGTGAAATGAAAACAAAGGGGTGTGGCAGCAAGGAGGGCGTTGGGAGCAGAGGAGTAGGGGAGGGAAACCAATAAGAAGAAAGAAACTATGAGAATGCCACAAGGAAACCCATTACTTTGTGTTGGAACTTTTAATAAAGTAATTAACAAATAGATCTCAACCTTAATCTTTATTGCTATAAAAAGTATGTCTCAGAAAGTCAAGAGGAAATGGGCTTTCTTAGATACACACAAACTGAGAGGATTGCTGTCGGCAGATCATCTCTACAGGAAATGTTGGAGGAAGTTCTGTGATGAGAAGGTGTGTAACAAACACACTGAAGCCTGAGTCCATACAAGCAAAGAATAAGGAATGGAATAAACAGAGGAGAAAGAATCCAATTCAGTTTGTCTTATTTATAACTGTTCTAAACTACGGTGCTCTAATGTGTAGGTAAGGATGCACAGTGTATTGGTTTGATTTATAAAAGTAAGATACATGTAACACAATGGATATATGCTCAGAGGAAATAATCCAAATGTATGCATGAAAACACCTTTCACTAGATGTATAGCTGTATTATAATTTGAAGGTAGATTCTGGTTAATAAACCAGGGGCCATCATAATTTTTCAGCAATATGTATATATATGAAATCAATGGAAGAGATCAAGTGGAATTATTTAAACTATCCCAGTTAACCTCAAGCAAAACAAAGAGAAAAATAAATAAATCAAAAGAACAGGAACAGATGGCACAAATATAAACTAGCTAGTGGGATGGTAGATTTTAATCCAGTTCTGTGTGCAAAGGTAATAAATGCAAGTGATCTGATTACATTAAAAGAGATTATTAGATGAGATTAGAAAAGAGGGCTTAAATCCTGTTTATGATAAATAAATTTCAATGTGAATATATAGGTCGATTAAACCCAAAAGAGTAGAAAAAATATAAACTAAAAGAAATCCAAAGTAACTTTGTGAATATCAGATAAAGGAGCATGTATACGTGAGTTAAGTGAGCTATTTGCTAGTACTGTGTTTTTTGCATATTTTGCAAAACATTCATCCCAGAGAAATTTGTTATTCTGGCCACCAGGAATGTTAGCCTGACCTGAGGAAGTCACTGTTCTTTGGTCTCACACATCAGACTATCTCAATTCATCCTTATATATTCTTTCTAAGATCCTTAAGGACTGTTCTTGTTAGACATTCCAGGTGTGATGACAGTAAGTAAGCAAGAACATATGGTAGGCCTATGATCTGTCTTCTTTATAGAAGATACGCTTTCGTTAAACCTTCTGCAAACGCAAGTCTTCTCTCTACCTCTAGGACCTTCTTGAAGACAAAGCAGCCATTCTCCTGGCTTTTTGCAGGAATATTGTCTCATTTCTTTCAAAAGCCTTGATTTCTCCTGTCTTGTTGAAAAATGACAAGTTCATCCACGTGGCACTCCCTGCTATGATAAAGGTTGTAGCATTGTAGAAGGTTAGAAACAAAGGGACCCAGATGATCCTATTGCCAGGATTAATGTCAGAATGTCCAAGGGGAGACAGAACACCCACAGTTCAACACCTTACCTAGGAAGTTACTGCCATTAATCCCTGAAGAACTTAACCATCAGGGCTTTAGATATCACCTTTACTCTTCCCTTCCTTCAAATTCTTTATAGGTGAAACTCTCACCCAGGGAGAAAAAAACTATATTCAGATGAGTAGTATCTGCAAGGGAAACCTCTTATACACAAGGTGTTTTCTGACAGTTAATTCACAAGTTATTATTTGCAGAGGATAGACACATATTTTCCTAAAGGAACCACGTGGATGGAGGTCAGGATGATTAAAAGTTGTCAGTACAGTGGGATGTCAATTGGTGGACTAGAAAACTTTTTACAAAGTTGTTCTTATTGAAAATTGTTTTGAGAATGCCTATTTCTTCACCAGGTGCCCACTACCTAGGAGCACTGTGGGCTTTCAGAGTCTTGAACATCTGGATTCACCGATTTCTAGTTTCTTTTTCCATAGGGACATGTACCTCTGGAATGGCGTTACCCTGGCTTCTATGACCTGGCGGACATTTATGCAGCTTGGATAAATTAGCCAGCTAGAGAATGCAATCCAGGACAAAGCACCTTCTTAAGTTTACACTTCAGGCATCCAGATTCATAGGTCAGTCTTTTTTCAGACAGATTTCTAAGTGGTACAAAAATGTGAATGCAAATGTACATTTCTCCTCTGGTATAAATCTTAAAACTGATAATCATTCAATAAAAATCTGATGAAGGGATGCTTTAGTTTAGTATAGAGTCTGGAGTTGATTGTTCCTCTAAAATTTCCAGCTTTCGGGGCTGGAAAGATGGCTCAGCAGTTAAAGCACATGCCTACAAAGCTTAATGACACAGGTTCAATACCCCAGTACCCACATAAGCCAGATACACAAAGTGGCACATGCACTTAAAATTCATATGCAGCAGCTAGAGGCCCTGGTGTGCCCTTTCTCTCTGACTGTCTCTCTTCTATCTCTCTCTCTGCTTGCAAATAAATAAAATAAAAATATTTTTAAAAATCCAGCTTTGTTCCCTGCCCCCTAGAACTAGCAATATGAGACAAAATATTGAGAGTGTGACAGATCTTGGTGATAAATAAAGTTCTGATTTGGTAAAATGAAATAATAGGAAAACTAAATCATATACTTTTTTCCCAAAATGAATTTTAGTGTTCTTATCACAAGTGCTACATAAAAGTACATGATTGTAATAGAATCAAGGAAGCCAAACAGAACAAAAGGAACAAGCCTCTCAGTATTAAAATTGCAAATGTTTAGGAAACAGGGGAAGTATTCTTTCTTAAACTTCAAATTTAAGCCTAAATATGGTGTGGATAAAAATATGGTGTGGATATTTTCAGTTCTTGCTGCCTCTACATCTTGCTGCCCCCATGTGTTCTAAGAGTGAAATCAGTGTCTGTCCAAACTGTGTCTTTTTTCCTATTCAAAATTAAGTGTGGGTTTTCAGTTAATCTAAGAAAAAAACTGGACTCAAATCCAGAACTTGGTGGTAGAGCTAAACTAGCTTTTCTAGATATTATTTGTGTGGATTTTAAAAAAAAATATATGTATTTATTTGTAAACAGAGCAATAGAGAGAGAGAGAGAGAGAGAGAGAGAGAGAGAGAGAGAGAGAGAGAGAGAGAGAGAGAGAGAGAGAATATGGGTGTGCCAGGGCCTTTTAGCCACTACAAAGAAACTCCAAATGCATGCACTACTTATGTGGGTGGGTGCTCGGGAATTGAACAGGGGTCCTTTGACTCTGAAGGCAGTTGCTTTAACTACTTAGCCATCTAGTCTCCAGCCTCTTGTGTGGATTTTAAAATCCAATTATTTTCTTTATTTAATTTCCTTTTGCTTCAGAGTTTTTTTTAATAGGAAGTGGAAACAATATTTGTCACAATTAACTCCCAAGGATGCAAGGATAAAAGAATGTAATATATAACCTAACATTGGAGAAATGTAAACCTGATTATTCATACTCTAGTCACCCATCCAAATGAAGCTGACTGCCAGTAGCGGAAAGTATCACGTGGGAATAAGTGTGCTACAGAAAAGCATTGAGGGATAGAATTTTGATTCTTTTACTTTCCAAATATTTATGTGACCTTAGTCAATTTACATAAGCTTTTCATTAAACAGATGGTTGAAGAAATTCTAACAGAAATTCTAGTTATAGCAAAAAAAACGCCTTGGTGTTAAAAAAAATTATTTTCTTGGAGCCACACTATTATCTAGAAAACACTTGGATTCTCGGTCTATAATGCAACTAATATGGAAACATTTAATTTCCCATTGACACTGTCTAGCATTGGTCGACATAAAAGCTTTAAGACATCTGCAATGCAATTCACACAGCTTATTGCATATTTGAAAGTGAATACATTCACGGTAAAAAATGGAGTTTTCACAGAGGCCAGCAATTTAGTATGATAACTCAGAGTTCATAATTTTCCTTGTAAAATACTCCACGTGTTAAAGTTATTAAACTATGAGTCCAGTTCAATTTTGAGATCAGTCTCCATCGAATAGTGCTTGATTAAAGTCTCATTTATAGTTTTGTTTAATTAAAATACCGACAAAGTGGAAAAGCTAGCAGAAAAATGTACTGTGTAATTAACGAACTGTATTATCAAATCATTTTGTTTTCACTGTCCAATTGTTGAACAGATGTCTAAATTTTTATTTAAAGCTTCCATCTTCCTCTTCCTGCCTTAGGGCAGAATGGAAAGTCTTGGTGGCCATTTGATCTTATTTGGCCCCAGGTTTAGAGATTCACTTAAGGGCTGTTCTGGGCAATGGAGAGAACCCACATGGGGACTTTTAGAAGCCCTTGTCCACCCCCTTGGGAAAACAAGGGCGTGGTGATGGCCATGGCCATGGAGCTGGGAAAGCTATTTCGTCTCAGATATCAATTCTCCAGGTCTCTAGAAGGCAGGCTCTAGTGCCTCCAAAGGCAGTCTCTGACCCCCTGCCCCCCACCCTTACTCCCACCCCTACTCCCATGCATCTTGGCTGCTTGGGTTTGGGCAGTGGGGGTGCCCAGGCATAGGAAGTAAGAGAAGGCCAGATGAACACCCAGCCAGGGGAGGAGAGGTGATGGGTGGCGTGGGGCAGGCAGCATGCCAGCCTAACTCTGCATGCAACAGGGTCCCGGCTGGCTCTCTGAGCGAAAGCTCAGCAAAGCTGCGTGCCCAGCTGCCAGAACACAGCCAATGCCACAGTTCCAACTCACCCCTGAGCTTATGGGGTAAAGCCAAAACATAGAACATAGGCTGTGTCCTAATGAGAACAGAGTGGGGGCGAGGGAAGAGCAGACAGAAGGGTACCCAAACTGGGCAAAACATTTGATCTGCACATGGCTGTAGCTAAGGCGGAGTCCCTTGTCCACTTGGGGTAGGGACAATGACAGATCAGAGATGCTGAAAGAACTCCTTCAAGATCACACTGGAGGGGATGGGATGGAAAACACCAAGGTCTTCTCTGTCCAGGAGCAATCTCTCCTCCCCAACCACACACGCCTCCATCACCTACCAGCTCCAGGATCCCCAGACCTTTGCTGGGTCAAGACCCAGGGAAAGTGGGGAGAACTGTCCTCGGTCCTGCTCCCTCCCTTGGGCTTCACCCCTACCTTGGAAACCATTTCAGCCCAAAGCGTCCTTGCCAAGTCCGGTTCCTGGGCACCTCCTTAAGCAGAGGAGACCTTAGTTTCCCAGCCTTGGAGGTGGGCTCGGGCACCATGTCCTCCTTCCCTGCGGACCCCTGCGCTCCGGCCCCACCCAGCGTCGCGCCCGTGGGGACCACGGACCGTGACGGGGTGGCGGAGAAACGCGACACTTACTCGTGCGCGGAGCCCCTGCGCAGACCCCAGGCGCCCGGGGCAAGTTTGCGAGCGATCCGGGGCGCACCGTGGAGTTAGGGGGACCTGGGGTTGGGGGGAAGCGAGTCTTACCTTGGCACCGGGAGCTGGGACTTGCCATCCATGGTTGATCGGAGCCTAGAGAAAGGCGGAGGGCGCAGCGGGAGGAAGGGAGGCAGAGACGCGGAGCGGAGCTTGGGGAGAGCCGGGCAGATGCGCGCAGGCTGGCGCGGTGGCGGCTCCTCCCCGCCGGGAGGGAAGCGCGCTGCCACCTCCACCTCGGAGAGGCGGGCGCCTAGCTGGGTCCCCGAGGGTCCCGCAGGAGCGCTGGACCCTGGGCCACCTTCCAGCCCCTCTCCCGGTAACCGGGAGGGATCTGAGCTTCCCTCCAAGCCTAGGTGACTTGCCCGGATTTCTGTCCCCTCCCCGCGGTCCCGTCTCCGCCCCTGAAGTTGCTCACCCACTTGCCCACGTCCCCAAAGCCGCCCCCCGCAGTTCCCGCTGTCCCCACTGGTCGCGCACCGCTCCCTTGGAGGCCTCCTAGGTCATCAGCGGTCCTGGTCTAACTCTTTGGCGCTCACACTTAAGCCAGTCCTTCTGTCTTTGATTCTCAGGATTCCTCCTGGAACTCATTTTCCTTAAATGGGACTTCACTGTCTCACCTGTTAAACCCGATGAGCACAGACCGATCTGAAAACCCACCCACCATGACTGGATAGTGACCTTCCCTCTGGAAGCCTACCTTCACTGGTGCCCCATAGCCTACTCCCCAATCTCCTTGGGAGAAATAAAATAAATGAATAAAATAAGCCAGTTGCTGATAGAAGAAGGCAGGGGATCAAGGACAGGAGAGGACTCGTTTTTTAATGGAAAAGCAAACTGGAAAAGAGAAGCCTGGGAAGATGGAATAACTACTTTCGCAGGCAGGTAAAAGCCAGAGATTCTAAAAGAGATAACAAAAGGAAGGCTGAAGGGCGCAGACCCGCCAGGGACCTGGAGCCAAACAATGCCTATCACAGACAGCCAGATATGGCAGAAAATGTCCAGACAGCGTGTGCTTCACCTGCAATGAACACTACAGAACGGACCACACACTCTTCTCTGCTATGGCTGCAGAGGTCTAGGGGAAAGTCTACATCCTCACTCTGGGCTGGAAGGGCACAAATCACTCCTTGGACCCTGGGGTACCAGAGAAGGCTCAGTGGGGATCAGGGCTTTCATTGCTTCCAGGACAAAGTGCTGGCTCTCCTTTCTTCCTTTGACACAATGATGGTGGGTTCTCTTCTCCACCCACACACGCAGTTAGCATTAGGACAAAGAAGGTAGGAAGGAATTTAACCTATACTGGCAGAAGCAATTCTTGTACCATCTTGGTGCCAATGGAGGCTTGGTGTTAATTTTAACACCCACACTAGATAATGGGGCCCCCTTTTAAAAATTCCATTGTTCCACAAAGCCACAGTTTAGATGTAATGAGGCCATGCTCCTGCTGTCTCTGATCACTGAAGGCCAAGTGACACTCCTAATTCTTGAACTCACAGAGATATTAGAGGGACCAGAAAGAAGCCCATCTTTGCATAGTAGTCATGAAAACCCCTGGGGGTCACCAGAAACCCTCAGGGAGCCTGGACCCCAATTTCACCAGTGGTAATGGGGCAGCATTGCCTGCCTGCCTGGCAGGGGCCAGTCTCTAGAGAGGAAGCCAGCTGAAGTAGATATCAGGCAGTTCTCAAAAACAATAGCCCAAGCCATCAGGCTTTCATAGAAAATTATATATCAGACTGTAAGGACCGGGAACATATCAACCGTAGTGAAAAATAACACAAAAACCTCAATGCCTCCTAATACTGACATGACAGATATTCCAATAAACTTCTAAAGTTTTTGTTAAAAATACACTTGGCCCTTCATCTCCATGGTTTCTACATCTGTGGATATAAACAACTTCTGATACAAATATTTGAAAAAAATTATGCCCATGCTGAATATGTACAGACTTTTCTCTTGATATTATTCCCTTGACAATACAGCCTAACAACTATTTACATAGCATTTGCATGAGCCATCTAGCTGATTTAAAATATATGGGATGATGTGTGTGGTGTGCATGCAAACGCCACAGTTTTGTGATGGATTTGAGTATTCTCAAATTTTGTTGTCAACAGGAATCTGAGGACCTACAACCCTGTGGATACTAAAGGAGGATTCTAATCCAGTGAACATGGCAAGGTGGCCTGAAAAAAATCAGGAAAATATTATTATTATTATTAATTGTTGGGCAGTGTACTATTCAATTTCTCATTGCTGGGACAAAATAGCTGAGAAAAATCAGTCTAAGGGAGGAAAGGTTTATTTCCATTTATCTTTCCAGGTTACAGTCCATCATGGAGAGGAAGGAATGTTGGCAAGAGCTTGAGGCTGCTGTTTGCAATCAGCACAGGGAGGAAGCAGAAAGTGATTCATGCTGGGTTCAGCCAGCTCTCTTTATACAGTCCAGGACCCCAGCCCACAGAATGGTGATACCCATAGTTAAGGGGTGGGTATTTCCACCTTAATTAACCTAATCAAGTTAATCCCTCACAGACAAGCACAGAGTCTAACCTAATCTACTTAATCCTTCACCAGTGATTCTATATTCTGTCAAGTTAACAATCAATATACACCATCGCAGAAAGTAAGAGGAATGTGTAAAGAGAAGCCAAATAGAGTTTCTCATTAAAGTGGGAAATGCAGAAAATACTAATTGTTTTATTAGTGGAAGAGAAACCACCTTGTTCATAGGTGGAAAAAAGTTCAAATAACAGTGATGCAATATTTATCAATTTCTACCAGAAGACCCAGGAACACAGAATCCCATTTCAGTGAAAATACAGTCCAGAGATGCAGGTGAAAGTGATATCACATCCCAGATGACCTTTCATAAAAGAAACAAGAAGTGTCTAGACAGAAATCAAGCCAGAAAGGAGGAAGTTTGGAACATCAGAATCTGATATTGAACAAAATGTCAGACAGTTGATTTTCCTCCTCTTGAGTTTTCCAAAGCCAAAATTATAATTTTTTTTTCTGATGGGATTCTAAATGTGTTCCCATTTATGATAACTGCTTTACAAAGGGGAAAGTGCACAGCATCTAAGAGAGGCAAGGCTTAGACACTTTGCTCAACTCCATAGAATTTGTTCTCTTTTTATGTAGTGGAATCTCTTACAAAACTATGTAAATGCATATAAAATCAGTATGGATAAACCTGACTAAAATTAAAACTAACTTTCAAGTAGCACACAGTAAGGGAAAAAGAAGGAAATAGAAACAAAAAGAAACAAAAAGAAGTCATGGCTTTGAATCTTTATGTAGTAATTACCATAAATGTAATTCATCTAACTATAACAATTCAAAGACAAATAGATAGTATATGGAGTGGAAAAACAAGATCCTACAATGCACCATCTGTAAGAGACATTTGCAACTCAACTGTATAGGCACATTGGCTGGAAAAGATATATTATACAAAGATTATTGAAAAGAAAGCAGGAGTGGACATACTGATATCAAACACATTAGAGCCCAGAGCAGCAAAAAGTATTATGGACAGAAAGGCGAATTGTTTAATGACCAAAAGGTCAGTCCCCTAAGAAGACAGAGCAGCCTGCAATACTTATGCAGCAAACAAGAAAGCTACAAAATGTGTGAAGCAACAGACACACCAAAGGAGAACAGACAAATATGCAAATGTAGCTGGAGAGTTTAACAATTTTGCTCAAAAAGTGACTTAAAAACAACTAGGCAGAAAATAACTGATGTTCCAACTGATGGGATTTAATTGACATTTAGAAATTCTGTACCTAAAAGTAGCAGATTGTATACTGTTAAGTGACCTCATGTGATAGTTAAATTTTATGATCAACTTGATCAGATTAGGAATCAATTAAGAGACACACCTCTCAGGCAGGTCTGTGAGGGCTTTTCCAGGAAGCACTGATAGAGTCCTTCCTCCAGAGTGAGCAGAGCTTCTAGCAGTGGACAATGTATGACAATGATCTGAGAGAACTCAGAGCCGTTTGAATGCATCTAGGCTGTTGAGGCTGGCCTTTGGCCTTTGTGGACATTGGAACCCAGCCTCTCAGACTTCAAGGGGAACTGAAGACAGGTAGCTCTCCAGAAATCTTCCAGGCCTTCAAGGCTAGTTTGGGACTCCTGAGGCATCCAGCCTTGTGGACCAAGAAGCTACCAGGTTCTCTGGATCTCCAGCCAGCAAACTGTGGTTGGACTGTCCAGTGTATATCCTGTGAGCTAATCTATTAATTTCCCTTTATTATACATATTCATTCTACTGGATTGATCCTCTAGAGAACCCTGACTACACATGTGCTAAAGACCTTTATCCTGGGATACATCAACCTCAATAATTACATTTTAAGTTATTGAGGTCTTTTACTGAGTTCTTTGCAATCACAGTGGACACTAAAACAAAATCAAGAATAGGGAAAAGATGAATTCTTGGAAACTAAGCAATACACATGTAAATAACATGTAAGTCAAAGAGGAAGTTTCTAGGGAAATTAAAAGTACTTCAAATTCAATTCAATATCTTATATCTTAGAAAAGTAACAAATACTCAAAGCAGGTTTTAAAGCATTTTTCTCAGGCAAGTAACCAAAAAGAAAAAGCAAAATGTACTCATATCAATAATAGAAAATCAAACATTAGAAACCAAGGAAATTTTAAACACAACTGTAATAATAAATGAAACTAAGTTGCATCTTTGAGACGTTCAATACAATTGGGTTCAATACAATTGGCAAACTTTTAACAAGACTGACAGAAAGCTGAGAGCACACTTCAGTTCTCAATTGCCCCAGCATGGCACTGTTTTAAGATTGTAGAATGCTAACATATTACTTAAACCTCACTGATATAAAATAGATCATTTGATTTGAGAAGCCCTGAGAGTATTAAGGAAATTGAATTTGTAATTACAGAAAATCCTCTCAAAAATGAAATCTCCAGGCACAGATGGTTTCATTAGATAATTCTTCCAAACATTTAGAGACAAATTAACACTGGCTTGGCACACCGTCTTCCAGGAAACACATACAAGGGAAGGATCTCTCATACATTTATGAGGCTAGTGGGTCTCCATAACTAAATCAGAGAAAGATGAACAGAAGACTTCAGGACACCATCCCAGACACAAATACTTAGCAAAATATAATCAAATAAAATTTAGCAATATACAAAATTATGTATTCAAATCGAGGTTCAGGTCAGAATGAGAGACAGTTTTGTATTTGGAAACTGATCAGTGAAATCTACAATATTAGCAGATTGAAAAGGAAAACATTTATTTATTTTTGGTTTTTCATCAGACAATATAGAAAACCATTTGAAAAATTCAACACTCATTTTTGATTATAAAAGGAAAAAAAAACTTGCAGATAAATAGAACTAGATGAAGACTTGGCTGCATAGAAAACATCTACCCTGGAGATAGACAATGAGGAGACTCAAAATTCATCAAAGCAAAAAATAAGAGACTGCAGAGAGTTCAACACTAAAGGAGACTTCATACACCCCCCTACCCACACACATACCAAGGCTGAGGGAACACTGAGGAAGAAGAGATAGAAAGAATGTAAGAGCCACAGCGTGGGATGGTGTACTTGAAGTATTGTCTACTCCCACTCTCAGAGACCTAATGGTACATTCATCACCCCACAGTGAATACCAATAACCCCACTGAGGAAATTCCTCCATGGAATAGGAATGGGAGAAAGGGGACATAAGAATATAATCTAATGAGAATATGACCAATATGCAATAAATTCATATAGTTAAGTAACAATTAGTAATAAATTTTAAAAGTTTAAGAGAGCATCTACCTATATCCAACACCTAAAAAAATGAAGATAGAATTCTTCTAACATTAGAAATAAGCCCAGGATGTCCATTCTTACCTTTTTAAAAAAAATTTTGGTTGCCCTCTGAAATCTTTATTAGTTAGCAAAAATTTCTAAACATAGTCACCAAATTTCTAGATTTCTTAGTAGTAGTAATAGAATATAAGATAACAACATACATAGTTAAAATTATCCATGTATACCACGTAGATATTTTTTTTTCTTCTGTTAACTCAAGTCAGGTGTGAACTCAGCATTATGATATGGTTGCTTTTAAACATATTAAACATGTAACTTAAAAAAATTCTACTATTGAATGTATTCTAGACTGACCATGTAAATTAACTTAATTAATGATAAAATGCTATGTGGACTTCATGTAATGAAATGATAATGAAAATACAACATGCCAAAACCTATGGGATACAATGAAGGCTGTCCTAAGGGGGAAATTTATAGCACTGAATGCCTACATAACAAAGACAGAGAGATCCCAAATTAACAGCCTAATCAACCAGCTAAAGGCACTGGAAAAACTGGAACAAACCAACCCTAGGAACTCAAGACGAAAAGAAATAATTAAGATCAGGGCAGAAATCAATGAAATAGAAACAAAAAAAACAATTAGGAAAATTGATGAAACAAAGAGCTGGTTCCTTGAAAAAATAAACAAGATTGACAAACCCTTAGCCAACCTAAACAAATAGAAAAAAGAGAGGGCCCTAATCAACATAATTAGAAATGAAAAAGGAGAGATCACAACAGACACCACTGAAATTGGAAGAATCATCAGGTCTTACTTCCAAAACCTATACTCCACAAAGCTGGAGAATGTGGAAGAAATGGATGAATTCCTGGACAGTTATCATCTACCAAAGCTAAATCACTAACCATAGGTCCTCAGAATGGCTAAACCCTCCAAACCCTCACCAACCTAGCAATATTTGTCTCAATTGACCAATAATAATCTTACTCTCCTCTGGAGACTCTGCATCTTTCAGAAGGCAACAAGGACCGGGGACAATGGAACTCCACCAAGGAGACCTGATGTGACAGGGGACACCCCAGCAGAAGATGATCCATGCAGAGCCATAACACAACCTCTAAGGAAGTGGGATGACGAGCAAAACATCTATTACCACAGCAAGGCAGATAACCTGGGGAAGGACAATGGAGAGAGGAACCAAGGTTCCTCTCTCCAATTCCAATTTTGCCCAAAATTGTCCAAAACACAAATTTACAGACTTTTACAAGCCTAATAACTATGGAAAATTTGAATTCACCCACTATGACTCAGGGAAATTTGTGGAAGAGGGGGTGGAAAGAATGTAAGAGTCATGGGGGGGTGGAATATCTAATGCATAAAAGGGAATATAATCATGGATTCAATGGTTTTGTATAATAACCTATGATACTGAGCATACTGTTGTGTTAATATGTATAATTTTAATCCAATAAACTGTTTTTTAAAAAAGAATGTCTTACTTTCAGACATTTATATTCTTATTGCAATAGGACACTGAAAACCCTCATGTTGCCAAAAAAAAAAAAAAATCCACCATTGAATGTATTCTAGACTGACAGTGTAAATTAACTTAATTAATGATAAAATGCTATGTGGACTTCATGTACATACAAGAAAGTCTTGTTGTGGTTGAGGCTAGGATCAAGTACATTAGATTGAAATTAACTTTAGAGTACAGTAAATGTCAAACACAAAGTTTAAAAATTTTCATACTCTAAAAACATGTTACTACAATTTTATCTTGTGCTTGAATACAGGTTTCACATCCACTAATTTCAAATTTTTCCCATTTCTTGTCTCATGTTTGGTGAATAAAGTTTTATTTAACCAATCCATTCACTTCATGTGATCTATTAGTGCACCCCACAATCTAAATCTGTATCTATGATTCAAGATCATTCTTTGTAACCTACAATGAAAGCCAACTGAGGGGATATATACACACTAGATAAAAAAGAGAAAATGATCCTGGTCATCAACCATTTACTTCTTCCTAAATGTGGAAAAATATAAGCTTATTATATTTTACCCTCATGGAAAAACTCATCTGAATAATCTGATCCTATAAAGAAATAAAACTGTGTCTCTCCATGTTGTAGCAGTTCTTTTAAAACATGTATTCATTTACAACAAAGTTAGAAACAGGCATGCAGAAAGTGAGTGAGTGAGTGTGGGCAGGTCAACTTTTCCTGCCACTGTAAATGAACTCCAGATGCATGAGCCACTTTGTGCATCTGGCTTTATGTGAGCCACCTGTCCAGCCTTACTCTTACTATTCTTAATAAACATAGTGCTGCAAATTTTGACAATGAATTCCACAAGAAAAGGAAAGAGAAAACATCCAGCTTAGCTAGGAAGAAAAACAAATATGCTTTAGCTCACAAAATACATTTTTGTCTTTGTGGAAGGCCTGTGGGATATATTTTTATTTTACTTATTCATTTCATGTGTTTTTTTTTTTTCTTTTGGGGACAAAGTTTTAACGCAAAGCGGGCTGTCCTTGAACTGTCTATGCACAATTTCTTGTTGGTCTGGACCTTGCGATCCTCATGCTTCTTGAGTTCTAGAATTACAGTTGTGTGCCATCATGCCTGGTTTGTTTTCAAGAAACAAGTCCGGAACCAAAAACTTCTCACAGGATACAAGATCAACATTTAAAAATAAATCATTTGGTCATAGACATGTAATGAGCACATAGGCATGGACGTGAAAATATGCCATTTAAACTTATTCAAAAATGAAACACTCAACTGTCAATCTCATAAAATGTGTACAGAACTTGTGCCTGTAAATGACATGCCTATCAAGGAAATCAGAGAATTTAACAACATAGACCTATTGTGCATGTGAGTTGGAAATTGGTCATAGCAAAGAGGTCAAATCTCAAATCATATACAGGATGTGGTGGTCTGGTTGTGAAATGTCCCCCAAAGGCTCATGTATTTTGCCACTCGGTCCCCAGATGACTGGCTGCAATGTGACAAGCTATTCATTTTATGTTGAAAGTATGTAACTTTAAAAATGTGCATATATATCACAGTTAAGATGCTGTCTTGAATCTTAGAAGTGACTGGAATTTTTAATAAAGATTATTGGAACCTTGAAATTGGACTGAATTCAGTTCATATCACAGGTTGGCCATAGCCTATGGAGGCCAGTTGGCACTGTGGTTTGAATATGAAATGTTCTCCATGAACTTATGTGATTGAACACTTGGTCCTCAGTTACCTATACTGTTTGGGATGGCGGTGAAATCATTATAAGATGAGCCTTATTAGAAAAAGTGGATCTTTGGGATTGGGCCTTGAGATTTTATAGTCCAGTGCCACTTCTGTTTTCTCTCTCTCTCTCTCTCTCTCTCTCTCTCTCTCTCTCTCTCTCTCTCTCTCTCTCTCTCTCTCTTTCTCTCTCTCCTTCCCTCTCTCTCTCCTTCCCTCTCTCTCTCTCTCCCTCCCTCCCTCCCTTCCTTCCTGACTGTGAGTGTAATGTGCCCAGCCAGCTTCATGCTACTTCTGCTAAGTCTTCCTGCTATGATGGACTGTTACCTCTAGAATTAGAAACCAAGGGAAACCCTTTCTTCTGCTACTTCTTGTTTGTATTTTATCACAACAAGAAGTTAAGCAAGTAAGAAACAGCTTTAATAAAAGGAATCTTAGGGGTGCAATGACTACTGTTGTAGTATACCCACCAAGATGCCATCTCAACACTGGTGTTTTTGCCCATGTATTCATGCTACTTCTACTTTTGGTGAGAGGAGCCTGTCTTTTCAGAAAGTGGTGACCACCAGGGTGACTCAAAACTCACAGTAGTGCCGAGAAGAAGTGATAGTGGGGTGTTTAGCACGGAGACATCTCTATCACACTCTACAAGGTTCAGGAACTATTGTTGAGGAGGTGGCAGAAAGATTGTAAGAGCCAAAGGAAGGGTAGGACTGCTTACAATGCAAACTTCCAGACACAAAATAATCTTGGTATTTATGACTTCACAGTGCCTGGACACTACCTACAAAGGATCCTTCATAATAGGAGAGGGAAATGACATAAAAAAATAGAAGACAGCCAGGAGTGGTGGCGCACGCCTTTAATCCCAGCACTCGGGAGGCAGAGGTAGGAGGATCCCTGTGAGTTCAAGGCCACCCTGAGACTACAGAGTGAATTCCAGGTCAGCCTGGGCTGGAGTGAGTCCCTACCTCAAAAAACAAAACAAAACAAAAAAAAAAATAGAAGAGAGACTCAATGGAAGAAGAAGGGATTCATTGGAGGAAGGGTTTGGGAGGGGAAAATTGGGATGGTGGGAGGGAAATATAATTTATTGTGTATACTTACAGATGTTGTCAGTAAAAAAAAAATTAAAACCAGCAAGGATATTTTACAGCTATAAACAAGTTCTTTCTAAAGTGCATATAGAAAGGAAAAGAAACCCAAACTGTTCAAAACTGTTAGAATAAAAAAAAAACCTAAGTAATAGAAATCAGTCTACTGGCCTTCAAGGAAACATATTTTTAGAGTTAAGAATATTTAATGGATTCAGGAATAGATTTATGGATCATTGAAACAGAATAGAAAAAGAAAACATGAAATGCACAACAAAAATATCCCCACCTGATTGTTAGCAAAAGGTTACAAAGTGGTTCAATGGAAGAAAGACAGTTTCATGAGCAAATAGCAATGATACACTCACACCTTTAAAAAGAAGGAAAACTGACCAATTCTCACCATATAAAACAGTCACTGATGGATTATAGGCTTTTATCAAATGTCAACTGCAAAATTGTCACACACTTGATATAAAACATAGATAATCTTTGGGATCTAGGGGTAAGCAAAAATTCTTAATTTTGACAATTGAAAGCACAATCCATAAAATTTGTAAATGTGATAATTCATTATATATAAAGACTTTGCTATGGGAAAGACCTGTTAAGAAGATGCAATGACAAGTTATTTTCTGGGAGAATGCATTTGCAAACAAGACAAGTTTTGAAAACATCCTAAAAGTCCCTGTTAAAATATCAAACTAGTAAGAATGGGGAGATGCATTAGCAGTTAAGGGTGCTTATTTGCAAATCCTTATGGGTTGGGTTCAAATCCCCAATACTCATGTAAAGCCAAATGCACAAAGTGATACCTGTGCCTAGAGTTTGTTTATAGTGGCAAGAGTCCCTGGCAAGCCCACTCATATTCTCTCTCTCTCTCTCTCTCTCTCTCTCTCTCTCTCTCTCTCTCTCTCTCTCTCTCTCTCTCTCTTTCTCTCTCTCTCTCTCCTTACAAAAGTATTTATTTCAAAAATTCTAACTAGCAAAGCTGACATCATGGAGAATATTTATATGTAAAAAATAAAGATGCCCAGCAGTATTATCCAAAAAAGGGTACAAACTAATATCAAAATGGCATTTCACTCTACATCTTTCTGAATGATTAAATAAAAATAGTAATAAGACAAAGTATGGATAACAATGAGTGACTCATCAATTATCTATTGCTGGTTGATGTGTGAAAATGTGAAAATCACTTTCAAGCAGTTTATCAGATTCTTAAAGCAGAAAAACACGCAGGGAATGCATAAGCCAGAAGTTGTATCTTAGAGAAAATAAACCCTGTGCACACAACCTCCACCTCAAATGTTTATGGCATGTTTATTACCAAACTAGAAACAATACAGGATATTGCTTAACAATAGGATAATGCTTAGTAAACTGGTACAACTACACCCTGAAATATGACTTGGCAATAATAAAGATTCAGTTATCAACACACATGACAAGCCAGATGGATCTCCAGGAAATTGTGTTGGGTGAAAAATACAGTCCCAGTGGTCATTCTCCATGATTATACTTAGGTAGTAATCTTAAAATAGCAAAATCCTAGAAATGATACCACACTAATTGCTGGAGAGAGTAAAGTAGCATTGGGAAGAAAGGAAGTGGATGTGGATGGAAATATTGTGCATTTTTTACTGTATTCACATCAACCTCCTGGTTGTAATATTGTGCTATGAATTTGCAATAGGCTTTTGCAGGAATAAAGTTATTAAATATATTTGGGCTTTCTTTCTTACAGTTGTATGTAAAAGTACAATTATCAGGCTGGAGAGATGGCTTAGTGGTTAAGGCATTTGCCTGAAAAGCAGAAGAACCTGAGTTCAGTTCCCCAGTACCCATGTAAAGCCAGAAAACAAGATGATGCATGTGTCTGTAGTTCCTTTGCAGTGGCCCTGGTGTGCTCATTCTCTCTCTCTCTCTCTCTCTCTCTCTCTCTCTCTCTCTCTCTCTCTCTCTCTCAAAGCAATAAACAAAATATATTTAAAAAAGAAATTACAATTATCCCAAATAAAAATTTAAACACTAAAAAATATGGTTTTCATATTATCTGGTTTATTCCATGGAGTTAATAGTACAAAACTTAACAAAGAATTTTAGATCTTTTCCTCAATGTAATGCTTTCTTCACTAGAGAAAAAAAAATGATTGCTTTCTAAGTATCCATATCCAATAGAAATTTAGGATTAGAGAGAAAATACACACAGAGGCTGGTGTCTTTACACTTTTCCTTATAGCCAATAAAAAGCTGTGCTAGCATGAATTTGATGGTGACAAAATATTCTCAAATATTTTAAATACATTTATGTTTCAAAATGAACCCTGAATAAAATCATTTGGTAGCATCTTTCTGGAGTTCTCTGAAGGAGCAACCTCATTACAAGTGGCCCCATGGATGACAAAGTCTCTGTTCTTTCTGCAAAGTCTTTTTTACCAAGAAAGGTAACTTATCCATTTAGGGAGAATTATAATTCTGCTTGCTATTGTCAGTGATAGTGTCTTGAGTGGTGGCCAGGGAAGTGGGGCTGCACAGGCCCAGGGTAGTGTGGAATGATGCTAGGATCTTTCTTCCTGAGTCATGTTCTCCTAGTGTGATGACCCCTTGATTGCTTCTGGGCCCACACCTTCCTGTTCTGAAGATTCTAAGGTATCAAACTAGCCTCTTTTCACTCCTTTCCTTGGTCTGTTTATCCTCTCATCGATCCACAAATACCTGTTGCCATAATCTATTTGGACTACTATCAAAGGATACAAAGGACTGGGCCAAGATGCCAACAGAGTCCCTGTCAGTGTGGCCCATTTTCTGGTTTAGAGTTGGTACCTTTCTCTGTGATCCTCCTATGGTAGATGAAGCAAAAAGCTCTTTTATTTATTTTTTATCAGGGTGACCACAAACTTGAAATTCTTCTGTGTTATATATATTTTTAGGTGCTGAAATTACAGACATATACCTTCACACTCCATTCTGGGGGCTTTTAAAAATGAAATAAGCACACTAATCCCATTTGTGAAGAATGTCCTGATCAACTCCAAAACCTTCCAGCTATGATGCTATGATATTGGTAACACATTTTCAACACTAATGATCAAGTGACAAAAGCTTTCAGATCATAGCTCTTGCTGAGTATGTCTGGAAGTTCAGGGACTATTGTAGGTGATATGTATTCTGAAGAGTTACAGGAACCATGATGTCCCATAGGTCAGAAGGAGTATATGTGTAGAGACCTAGGGGAAGAGCTTGGCCAACAGCCAGAGGCAATGAGGAACAGCTGCTGGTAATGACTCCTGAACCAATCCCAATGTTACAATGAATTCGGTATGGGGAGTACCAAAACAAAGGTTGGAACACCTTGTTTTCATGATGGTAGTATACGTTTATAGGATTCCTCCCTCTGAAGCTTGCACTTCACAATTCATTCAATATTTAAGTACAAACTTGAGAATTGTGATAACACCCTGTTCACCTGATCTATCTGCTGCTGTATTTGTGAAAATCTCTAATGATGATAGTGATCACTAACAATGAGATTGTTCTGCCAAGACAGACGACAAAAATCATATATGTTTCCCCACTTAAATAGAAAAAATAAATAACATGTTGAAGTATCAGGAAAGAAATCAGTGCTTTGGGAAGTGGTTCGCTCTATTATTAAGTGTCACATATTAGGATACAGTACTGACTAAGAAACAAGGAAAATGTCTAAGTGTATTCAAAGCCCTAAAATTTCCTTGATTGTTGAGGCAGAGAGCCTTAATTTACAGAAGAAAGTAGAACATTCTCGGATTTGGTAATTGCAATGATCCTTGCAACCTGCCAAAACAACTGAGCAATGGAGTTTAAAGGAAAATTAATTGGGTATATTTGAACAGTTTCGTGAAACATGTTAAAATAACTAGTTGGTAGTTTATTTTTCAAAAAAAGTGAGTAGAGAAGATAGAATTGTGAAAACTTTCAAAGCATTAGTTTGCCTGAAATGTGCTTTCCATTTTCTTAGCTTTGCTGTGGTCCTCCATTGAGGTTCCTGAGGCACCACCCTTCCAAATGTGAGTGGGGACCAGTTATGAGAAAGAAGAGTGAGGCAAAACTAAGCAGATGGGCCTGGGTGGCAGTTCTCAGAGTTGAGCTCCTCGGGTAGGGTGCCAGGTGCTATGTAATCCCAAGGCATAATGAAAAATGAGCAGGGGTGCTTCAGATTTCTAGGACGAGTCTGAGGAGCCATGATGTGAGTCTTCTGCTCTATCAGACCCAAGATTCTGGAATAGTTTATAGAACATGTAAGAGTAACTCTAAGGGGCCTGCATGGTTCCTGACAGCACATAAAGACATCCAACATCCTCTTGTATGAGAGACATAAGGGTGAGGGTATCATGCATGGGGAGCAGGTGAGGCGTGTTCATTACGTAGCTTAAGGGGGATGGAGGTCACCAGAGTCAGTGTGACAAGAGGCCGTGATGAAAAGGTGAGGAGTCCATGGAGCCGGCTGTGGTCATTCTTGCCTGTGAAGCTTCTGACGGTCCCTTTCTGCTGTCCCAGCATCAGTGGCCTTGACCAATCTCATCAGACACACTCAGCACCATCAACTCAATGTGATGTATATCCAGTGTGATGGTTAAGATTTGTTGTCAACTTGACCTTTCAAGTAATCTTGGGTGGGTCTCTGAGGATGTTCACAGGAAGGCAGCCTCTCAGCAAGGGGCAAGATGTAAAGAAGCTCAAAGGAGCTAGAAGTAAACATCCTTTCCTGTGTGGGCAGTGCAGGAAGGAAATTCCAGAGACTCAGGAAGTCATTGTCTGGGATAGAATTGCAAGACCCCACCCTAGGGCTCTATAAAGGTGAAAGAATTCTCTCCTTGCCCTCCTGCCTGTTTGCTGTTCTGTGTGTATGGTGTTGGTGATGGGCTTCTCTCTCTGCTCGGATCTGTGAAAGAGGACCAGCCTCTTTCACTTTTATGGAACTTCCCCTGGATCTGTAGCTTGAATAAATCATTTCCTCCCATAAATTGTGCCTGGTTTGAAGATTCATCCCAGTGGCATGTGGCTGACTTCAACATCCGCCTTGAACAGAAAGCACCTGAACTCATTTCCCTATTCCCAAGGAACCCTGTTAATGGTTCAAAACCCTATCTTGTTATTATTCCTTAAACTCCACAAAGACCAGTTTTGGGAGACAGACTCCAATTACCGGCATTATAAATATTTCTAAGACAACTCCAATGTGTAAAGTCTACTTGCACCTCTATGAAGCCTACAGCAAGAGGTATAGATATCATAGTGTTCAATTATTTCTTCACCCCACGTATATTTATAACTTCCATTATATGGAAGGTTCTTTTGAAGGAATTTGGACTGCATCAGTAAATAAACCATGACTTGTCCTTGGTCATTTACATTCTAGAAGGAGAAAGCAGACCATAGTCAGCATGTTGATGATAAGTAGAATGGTTGAAGAGAAGGGGACTCAGTGCATATCAGCTAGTTTTGGCCCTGCTGAGATGGTGAGCCTTGGGGGATGGGGGATGCAGCATATTTTCGGGAAGACTAGCAAGCAGAAGGGATAGAGGGGTGAGTCTTCAGGGAGGTCAGCCTTTAGTCTTAGGAGAGGAGGTACTTAAGAAGCATCCCAGAGAAGTCTTTTTGTTTTGTTTTGTTTTGCTTTGCTTTTTTCAATGTAGGGTCTCTCTCTAGCCCAGTCTGACCTGGAATTCATGATGTTGTCTCAGGCTGACCTTGAACTCACAGAGATCTTCCTACCTAAAAGCATGTGCTCACGACATCCAGCTCCATAAAAGGATTTTATGAGATTTTTAAGGTTAAGTGTTTATTCTGAATAAAATGAGAAGTCTCTGGAGTGTTTAGAGTGCAACAATGGAACCCGAGTGGTATTTTTTAAACTTATTTTAAAATATTTAATTATTTTAATGTGTGTGTGTGTGTGTGTGTGTGTGTGTGTGTGTGTGTGTGTGAGAGAGAGAGAGAGAGAGAGAGAGAGAGAGAGAGAGCACGTGCATGCCTGGGTATCTTGTCACTGCAAACAAATACCCATCTGGCTGGGGAATTGAACCTAAGCCAGCAGGATTTGCAAACAAGTATACCTTTAATTGCTGAGCCATCTCTTCAGCTTGGATAATTGTGTTTTTGACAGTTTTAGTTTGGCTGTGTTGTGAGAGTCCGGTCGTAGGCAACCAATTGATGAGGGGAGCATGCATACTGGGAGCATTTTAATTTCATTTTATTGTTTGTATTTTGTCTCTTGTTTGAGTGGGTCACTTTTCATTTTGTTGCATCCCAGGTGCTGCAGGGAGATGAGGGTGACAACTGCCAACACATGGATTAGTGGACACCTGCTGTCCCCCATGAGGCATGGGCAAAAAGGGACCACCGAGAAACTTCAGAAAAAAGGCGTATTGAAATGTTTATAGTGATTAAGATTTTTATAAACATTATCACAGAACACAAAAGGTACATTGGCCATGACTTGACTTGGCAATATGAAGAAGCAGTTTCATGGACAGAAAATAACTCTACTAGCTTACATTTTAGTTGTGAAGTCTGTAGACATTAAGGCTTTCATGCAAATATTACCTTAGATTAAGTAAATCACCTCTAATGGAACCCAGTTCTTGCTGATAGTGTTTTTTCAACTTTGAAAGCTTCTAAGACAGGTTGTCAATTTCCACTTGCAAATTGCTATCTGCCTTGTGAAAATAAGCAAATAAATTACTATGAGAAATCAAAGGCAAACTGACTAGGCAAAGGTATCCTTGGAAGACACTCCCAGGAAACATGTTGGCTTGGAATGCGAGGGGCAAAGATGGAGGAAAAAGTGAAATGTCCCTGTAGAAGTTTGAATGAAATGTCCCCTGTAGGCTCATGTGGTTGGAATGTTTGTCCCCCCAGCTGGTGGCAACTTGGAAGGTGGAGTTTTGTTAGATTTTGTGTGTCACTGGGAAACCCCTGGGGTTTCTTTGTTCAGTTTACCAGTTCTAGCTAGCTCACTCACTTCTTCTTTCTGCAAGATGCTATGGTAAGAAGCTGGCATCTGCTCTACCATCTTTCCCCTGCCATGATGAAGCTTCCCTGTAAGTAAAAATAAACCCTTTCCTCCCATCCGCTGCTTTTGGTTGGGTGGCTGGTCCAGAAACACAAAGGTAACTAAAAAACCCCTAATAGCATGTTTTCATCACTGTAGAACTTTGGTTGAATAAATATGCAGCCCAGAACATAGGATAGCTGCATGGTTCACAGATTTTTAATAGGCAGAAATAATTGTTCAACACCCCGGGAGGTGGGCTAATGGAGCAAAGATAAGGAGGTTTTATAAACAGGTTTAATGACATGTCTACAATCTATAATAGAAATGTATCAGGTTCCTATTGCTTCTATAACCAATTACCACAAACTTACTGCTTTAAAACAACACAAATTGTTTCTTTAAAAATTTGAATATCGGGGACTGATATGAATCCCTGAGGCAAAACTCAAGGCATAACCAGGGCTCACTCTTGCTAGAGCCGTCAGGGGAGATGATACCTTTGTCGGCTACAGGCACATTCCTAGCCTGTGAGCACATGACTCTAGTCTCTTTCTCTGTTTACACATTACATCTCCCTCCTTGGACCCTCTGGGATCTTTACCAGAAGAATTCTTTAGTTACATTTTGCGCTTACCCAGATAATCTAGGATAAACCTTAAATGACTTAAATAAATCACACTGAATCCTTTGACCATAAGTACATAAAGTGATATTTACCTGTTCTTGGAATTAAGTGAGGAAAACTGGTGCCATTTTCTCAGGAGGGTATTCATACATAATTTCTTGTCATTGAAAAAAAATAATATAATTGGACTTGGGCTAATATATATATATATATATATATATATATATATATATATATATATATATGGTTTGCCACTTGCTACCCGGCTGCTTTCCACGTTGCCTCACCGTACTTTCTAAGATATAAACTCTAGGCCACATGGATGAAACCTGGTTCTTGAAATCATGCAACTGAAAGTGTCACTGTACATTTACATTCAAATATATGTGTGACTGTAAGCAAAGAAAAGAATGATAATATTTTTTTTGCCGAGAACAGACTTTTAAATGTTATTTTGGTAATATCTCAAACTATTCTTAACCTAATCCATTTTAAATAAATATTTCCAATATATTATAATATTTGGTTACTGAGGCAATTTCATTTTATTATTCAATAAACATTTATTAATATTCAGTCTGGGCAAACACATTGAACTTGGCATTATCCATGAACAAAAACAAAGCCATAAGTTACTTCTCTATAGTGCTTATGTCCTAGTTTGAAATGTAACCAATAAACAAAAGTAAATCACAGTCAAATAATTGTCTGTATATAAAAATAAGTATCTTAAGTTGCACTGTTAAAACTACTTTGCCATACATTCACAAGTGAAGCAAATTTAAGTTGCTAGGATTCTTGAAGGACTTAAAATGCAGCACTTAATGCTGGGTGTGATGGTGCATGCCTGCAAACCTTGCCTTTGGAAGGCAGAGCTGACAGGGTCATCCCAAGTTCAAGGCCATCTTAGTCTTGAATTATAGGCCAGTCTGGACTAAAGAATAAGACCCTATCTCAAATAGTCAACACTTGCTTATTAGTTTTGTTATCTATAAGCACAAAATGATATTTTGCTATAAATAGTAATTATGAAGAGATTTTAGCATTATATTTATAATTCTATTTTACAAGAAGAATGTGGGCATGGAGATTCTTAGACACAGCAATGCCTTTCAAAGTGCCCACCCTACAGAACATGGTACTGTAAGTTATCCTTGGCTCCAGATGACAACCATACCCACATGGGCTTCTTCTTTCTTTATCTCATTTATGTGCAGAGATGATAGGGTTCAGTCAGCAAGAAAGTAAGTTGAGGAAGAGGACTGTCACACAGCTGATCTTTCATGACTTCTCAACAGCCCTTGTGCATATGTGCTCAGAATATTAAGATGGCTTTGGGGATGGTGAGGAACACCATCCTGTGTGGTAGCTGTTTCGAGGCATTTCAATAGACGAGTAAGCAGGAAACAGAACTTGGATCAAAAGCTTCAAATAGAGAGGCCAACGGCTCCATCTAGAAAACTTTAAAAAGGAGGCATTGATGGGAAGGAAATAAAAGTCAGAGATAAACAGAGCTGAAAGAAACAGAATGAGGTCAACATGCGCAACACAGGAATTATGGAGAAGATGCCTGAAGATTTACAGACATTGCAAAAAGGGTAGAAATGCTATAATCCTAAATTTTCCTCCTGAGATTTGCCTTTTGTAGAAGGTTCATTTTCCTCATTATAAAGTGAGGGTGATTATGTTATTTATCCTAAAGATTTGTTCTCTCAATATGGCATGAATTTATTATAAGAGATCAAGTGGATCAAGCCCCAACAGTCCCCAGGAGTGACTTCCTGGGATTCTAGTGAGCTTCAGAGTCCAGTTCAGTGATCATTTCCACATCCTGGCAGGGGTCCTGTACATGATCAGGTGCTCGCAGTGTGGATATAACTTCTGAATGCAAAACAGCATAACTGTAGTTCACTAGGTCTGTTACCACTTTGACTATCCGTTTTGAAATGGGAAGAGAAAGATCCAGAGACAGAAAGAATTCAAATGGGAAGAATAAGAAAAGCAAACGACATTAGAAACATAAGAGGCCTCAAATTATGATGATAATTTAATAAGAAAAAGTGAGGCCAAGTTAGAAAAGGGGCCAGGAGGATAAAAAATAAAACAAAATAGTTAAAAAGGTCAGAAAAAAAAGTTTAAATGGAAGCCAGGAAATAATATTCCCATTTACATGAAAGTAGGTGTCCTGGGAAAAGAATGTATAGGAAACAATTTAAGACATTGACCAGAACTAAAAATTATAATCAATTAAGACATTTTTTGAAACCAGTTATGGTGGTTTTAATTTAAAATGCCCCCACCCATAGCCTCATGCATTTCTGATCAAGCCTCACACTTCATCTCCAGGTGGTTTGGGAAGTTTAGGAAGACTTGATAAAAGAAATGTGTCATTGGCCCAGGCCTTGGGGGATTATAGCTCCACTTGCTACACTCAGCTAGTTTGTGTTTCTGCTTCCTCCCTGATGACATGACAATGTGACACTGACCGTCTGTCTGCTCCTGCCATGCTTTCTCCACCATGATGGAAATTTCCCCTCAAAACTGTAAGATGAAATAAAACCTTTCTTTCTGTAAATGTCTTCTTGTCAGATATTTTTCCTGGCAAGGAGAAGATAACTGCCACACTAGGAAAAATTAAAATTCTTATTGAATGAGATTAATCTATAAAACTGGACCAACTCTAAACTCTAAAGCATTATTCACAAAGTGTTAATTGTCTAACAACTAAAAATGATAGATGAGCTATGTAATCATTTTTTTTTCAAACAAACTCCAAAAGAAATAAGATCATAAGAAAATATAAGTAAACTAAACTTCAGAAACTGGCATGATTTCAATATTGTGTATTAAAAATTCACTTTTGAGTAGAGAAATATTTAAGCCCTATAGCAGGTGAGGAGAGCATAAGGGTTCTTTTCCCAAAGCAATGGCCTCTTTCCCAAACCAACATGGAGATTTTTTTTCCCAAGAGCCTATACATATTCATATAAGAAAGCCCTTTAGAGTTGCACAAATTCCTGAGCATATCTAGTTAAGAATTAGATTACTGAGCATGTTTAGTTCATCATGTTTTAAGAAGGAAAGAGTTTTGGTTATGTTTTTGTAAAAAAAAATGGGGAGAAACTTCATAATGGGAGGGAAAAGGTAAGAAGGGCAGGCTAATATTTCACACATTTCTAAAATTGACTCAGGACTACTATGATAGTCTTCTGGGTCCGTGGGTTACTTAGGGGGTTGCAGCGCGCATCAACCCCCTGTTCACCCACGGGAACTGGGTGAGCAGAGGCTTGGAATAGCCGTGAGCCGGCGAGAGATGCGGGAGACTGCGGCAGTGGGCAGATCTCAAAACTTTATTCTCACATCTAACTTTATATACAATCTAGGGATGGGTA